>JARHUK010000436.1:0-24043 GCA_031001725.1 Pseudopyricularia javanii
GACATGGGGGGTGTCGACTTATACCATGCCTTCCTCGTCAAGACTGAAAGCTTCCTGGGAGCGAAGACTGATAAAAGGCAGCACGACAGAGTACTCATTGATCTTCGCGGGACCAAGCACAACGATCCAAAGAAGATCGTGGCCCATCTCCACGCGGTGGTCACGAGAAGAGAAGTCTATCGATGTTGGCACTACCCACGATCACCACGTTTTCATGTTGACTTGGCCGTGACTACGATTGAAGGGAGCTTGATCAAGGTATCTAGCTATTGCTTTTGTATATCAATCTATTAATTAGAGAGACTATATGTGCCAGTCACGCGCCTTGCAGATCTGCAATCTTCTCTGGCTAAAATGGTGTCAGATTTCATGTTTCCAAACTCTTGTCGAAATCTCCTTACCAATAGCTGTAAAACTCACCGGCTAAATCTAAACTTCTCGAACAAAGTTTTCTGATGACTCCCAGCACCCTAACATTTGCTTGGTCACACGTACTTGAATCCAAGCGTAAAAGAACATCGATGAACTCTTTATGATCAGACACTAGCTCCCACAAGCGCAAACAAAGACATTGCATAACGACTCTTCTCAGCCACCCTTGTCGCCAACGCCACAAGACTAGGGCTATGCAGCACATCAAAGATGCTCGTGGCATCAGCTCCGGCCGCGGTGATAAGCCAGTTGCGCAGTTCCACCGCCACCAAGGAGTCCACCCCGTACGCACCCGCCGGCTTCTCTGGGTCAATCTCGGCCGGATCAAGCCCAAACATGTCGGCGAGCTTGCCGACCATGGCCGTCTCGATAGTTTTGACCGCGCCGCCGGCCGACTGAGCATCACGTAGAGAGTCTGACAACGTCGTCGCCCGCTGCCTCCCCCCGCCCGAACCGGAATCGCCTCCCGTTGCCTGCCAGTTACGCTCGTGCTTGCGCAGCGACTGGAAGCGCTTGTCGTTGAGCCACGCGACGCCCGAGTCGCGGTCGAACTCTCGGATTGCTGTGACCATATGGCTTGCCGTGGGGTCATGAGGGCGCCGTGCGATCGCGGCGTGTATTATGCGATGAAGTTGTCGCTCATTTATGACGTCGAGCCCGGTCTTGTGTAAGCGCGCTGCAACCTCAGCTGGCATGCTGGCGACCCAGCCGACCTCTGAGACGCTTCCGAGGTCTACTGACACGGCGTGTAGTCCGGCTGATGAGCGATGGCGGGCAAGCTGGTCTTGGAATACGTTACCAGTCGAGTAGTTTGCCTGGCTTGCGTTTCCAGCTAGACCATTGAGCGATGACAGCATGATGAAGAAGTCGAGATCGGGAGGCAGGAGGTCCTGCAGGGCGACCGTTGCTGCAACTTTGGGTCTGATTCCGGCTTGCCATTGTTCGTATGTCATGTTGACAAAGATTGAGTCCTGAAAGACCGCAGAGTGATGTTAAAAGAGGCCGAGGAGATCACACGGGTGAAGGTGAAGAAGATCAGGCTTGTGTAAACACTTACGTTCAAAGACATGGCTGCTTGAACAACACCCTTAACAGGCGGCAACATGCTTCCCACCTCTGCTAGCATCTTCGCAACAGATTGTAAGTTGGCAAGATCACAGGATCGAATGATTACTCTGCAGCCATGCGCATGCATCAACTCCTTGGCCAAGTCTTTTGCTTCCGCCGACTTTTCAGCTGATCTTGACACAAGGAGCAGGTTTCGAGCCCCGTGTTTGGCTAACCATCGGGAAATGGACAACCCGATTCCGCCGATGCCTCCGGCTAAGAGGTATGTCTTATCCGAGTTGAATAATGCTGTGGGTAGCGTTTTGACAACCTGGATACGTGTTAGTTAGTTTGACTGTCTGTCGCTGTTTATCTAAAAGAATCCAATTTGCAGAGTATTAATGCTCACCTTAACCTTCTCATCCGGTCGGGGAACAATGACGATTTTCCCCAAATGCTTCCCACTTTGCATGAACCGGAAGGCCTTGCCAGCATCGCTGATTGAGTATATCGTCAGAGGACCAACGGGCCGGACATGTCCACCTTTGAACAAGTCCATCACACGGCACAGCACCTGATGCATGGTGTCCCCTTTGTACTTGCCTAGCTGGAACAAGTCAACGGCGGAGAAGGAGGTTGCCCGGCAATACGTTGTCATGTCGATGGTGCGGCCAGCCTCCATATCACGCCGCCCGATTTCGACGAAGCGACCGAACCGGGCCATGCACCCCCAAGTCTCCTGCAGCCGCGCCCCGGCTAGCGAGTTGAGGACCACATCGACGCCCTTACCGCCAGTTGCGGTCATAATGGCTGCGGCAAACGAGCCGTCACGGCTTGAAAAGATGCGCTCGGCGGGGATTCCATACCGCTCCACGATAAAATCCCGCTTCGCCTCGCTGCCAACAGTCGCATAAACCACAGCCCCGAAGTGCTGTGCCAGCATGATGGCTGCCTGTCCAACCCCGCCTGCAGCTGAATGTATGAGCACTGTCTCGCCGGCCGACAGCTCGGCCTTGTTCACCAGGCTGTAGTAGGCCGTGCCAAATACCATGGGGAGTGTGGCAGCCTCCTCGAATGACATGCGATCTGGGCTCAGCATTTTGACCATGCAACCCCAGTTGACACGCACCGTCGTGGAAAAGTGACCTCTGAGTATCCCACAGACAGCGTCACCCACGTGGAACCCACCTTTGTCTGCTGCAAGGCGGCCGACGCGTCGCACGATTCCGCTGCACTCGTACCCCATGGTCTTTTCGTTCAGCTGACCCAGCGCCACGAGTACGTCCCTGAAGTTGAGGCCGAATGCATGGGGCTCGATTTCAAGCTCTTCGTCGCCCAGGTGATCTTCCAAGGCAGCGCGCTCAAACCGCAGCGTGTCCAGCAGGCCAGGCTTCCCTACGGAGAGTCGTAGATCGTGCCCTGTCGCTGTTTTCACAAAGGGGAGAAGATCAGTGGGTAGTTCGTTGGCATCATCACCGCTGCCGAAGACAACTTGGTTTTCTTCGTCGTCATCATGTAATCGTGAGACTTGGATAATGTTGTCTTGCACAGCGTACTCAAGATCAACCTCAGATCTAGGTATGGAAAAGTCGAGCGAGGCGCCAAAAACTGCTGCGATGTGGCGAGCGTTTTCAATGGACCAAGGTGGCTTGTTTGGATCGAGGTCCAGCGACACATAGCGTCGGCCAGCGTCTTCCATGCCAAGCGTACGCAGAAGACCTGCATGCATCCCCAGCTCCGGCTCAGCGCCAGTGATAACGCCAGCGCAGGACACCCAGATAACAGCTTTGGCGGTCGTTAGGAGGCGTTGAAGCTGGGAAAATTGCTCACGATTCATCGTAGCGAGGAGAGGATGGACCGCTTCTTCCAAGACAATGCAAGCCTTGTCCTCCGGTCGGACGGAGGCCAACGTCTCCACCGAAATGACGGTGCTCTTTCTGTTGGACGAAGAGCAAATTTCATTTGCGAGAGCGTTCAGCCATGTCTGTGGTGGGGCTTTATTGTCTGGCCGGACGATGACCACTTCGCCTGGTAGCATAGGTTGGCCCAGAGCAGTGGAGAGGATAACGCTGAAGGAGTAGTTTTCGTCATCCTCGCAGTCCCTGACTGTAACATCCAATCCAGAGAACCCTGTCTTTGGGAGGAGGCTCTCCCAGCTTTCCAACCTGAGGTTGGGACTGTTCTTGCGGTCCTCCTCCTCGGCTAACCACCAACCTGGTAGCGTACCAAAGATCATCTGCACATCGAGCGTGTCTTTGGTCGTCTCAACAAGCAACAGCCGCCCACCGGGCCTCAGGAGCTTCCGCACATGAGTCAGACTCCGCTGCATGTCTTTAGTTGCGTGAAGGCACTGGCATGCAATGACCAGGTCGTAGGCGCCGGCCTCGAAACCCTGCTCCTCTGGGTCCTGCTCGATGTCAAGCTTTTTATAGTCAACCATGCCGCCCCAATCAGCCAGCTTTTGGGAAGCAGCTTCGAAAAACCCAGCTGAAACGTCTGTAAAGGTATAAGACGAAAAGTCGAACCTCCCGCGGGCCAAGTCCCTGGTCAGAGCCCTGAGAACCGAGAGAGTGCACCCGCCCGTGCCGCCTCCCACCTCGAGCACTCTAGCCCGCGGCTCCTTGAAGGCAATCTGCCGCACTAGCTTTTCGACTTGGGAATAACTGCTGTCTAAGCGTATAGCTGTTTCGTAGAATCTGTGCAGCAAGCCTTCCTCAGTCATAACCTCGAGAGGCGTGATTTTGCCCGTCAGGATGTCATGAAGCCTCTCCCCAACCCGCCTAACCATCTCGCCGTTGACACTCTCTGCTGCCACAGAATCGTACAGTTGCCGCTTTATGCCCTCACTGGCCCTTTGCCATGAAGCGCTACCCTTTCCAAGACTGCCATCCGCCGCTGCAGCAACTTGCGCCACCATCCATGCGTGCAGACGCCGGTGATGCCACTCCATGGCGGCGATTTCCGTGTCAGTGATTCGGGCGAGAGCGTCATTAATGAGGTGGAACGCCGCACGCTTCAGCCGCCTGCCATGAGCGATCATGTCGGCATCAGGCTCGAGCTTGAGAGGGTCCTCAAGCTGGCGGCGCGACGCAAGGGTCAGATCGGGCTGCCATTCCAGCCGCTTCAGAACGTTCTTGTTGGGTCGTTCATGAGAGGTGGACGATGTGTTCTGGGCGCCTGCGACAGCCGTGCAAAAGAGGTTCGTAATTTGGAGAACAGGCGTGTTTGAGTCGACCGTGCCGACTTGAACGGAGGACCGGAACCCAGATCGGTCGCCGGTGTGAATCTCAGCAGCTGCTTTGAGAAGTGTCCCAGGCTTGTTGGATAGTTTGGGCGAGATGACGATTTCACTAATGGACCTGGGCACCACCATTGAGTTATCGAGCTCCTCTACAGATAGAGCCGGAAAAACGGCTTGAAGCACCGAGTCAAGGGTTGTTGGATGCACCGTGTAGCTTTCCATGTGCAGTAAGTCTTTGCATATTTCAAAGTCGACGACACAACGTTGCCCGCTGGACACAATGTGTAGAAGATTGCCGAAAGATGGACCGTGGACAAGCCCCTTTTTGCGAAGGCCTTCAAACACTTGCTCAGGTGAAATGATCTTTGGCCGACTGATCGTGTCAGGGATGGAAAAGGGATTAGCGACTTGAGGAGAAGCTGCCCATGGAAGCTGAGATGGGGAATCAGAGGGCTTGTGGGACGAGATGTACCCGTGGCTGTGCTCGAGTAAGCCACTTTTACTATCCTGAATTGAATTTAACGAGAACTCGTACCAGCCGGGCTCGAGCATCTTGCCATCGTCACATCGGTGCAGCGAAAACTGCACCTCGACACCTTCCATCGTCTCAGGAATGACCAGGGCGTTGGTGATCTGCACATCACGCAGTCGATAGCCATGTCCGTCGCTAACAGTTTTGTCAGCCCCTTGGAGCTGCTTCATAGCCTCGATGGCCATGCTAATTCCACCAGCGGCTGGGAAGACAACATCCCCGCCGACGACATGATCACGTAGCCAGGGGACTTCGGAAACACGAAGGAAACTGCGCCAGGTCGGTGAAGTCTCACCTCCGTTGATCATCAGCGACCCGAGGATTTCGTGCCGAGGATGCTTGCGGAGCCGGTGGTTCACGTTAGATCGCGGCTCACGCCAGTACCTTGTTGAGTGGTTCCAAGGGTAGGGTGGCAAGTCGTTTAACACGGGCAGCGGGCGTGGGTAGATATTGATGGTCGCCAGATGCACCGGGCCTCCATTACTCCAGACCACGCCTGCAGCCGCCTGGATTGCTTGCATCGCATGCTGACCACGGAGCAGGGCACTTGCATACACGATATTGCGGGCTTTGAGAGATGCGGATCGTGTTAGCGTTTGCCGGATCGGGCCTGCCAAAGCCGAATGTGGGCCAATCTCGAGAAGCATGTTCAATTTCTCGGTTGACTCGACCGTGCCAACGTCTCCGCATAGTCTCTCCAGAGCTCGAGAGAAGAGTACAGGCTTGAGGAGGTTATCCACCCAGTGTTGGGCTCCCAAAACATCCGCTGCCTGTACCAGATTGCCAGTGACAGGCGAAGCGTATACCACATTGCCTTTTAACTTTCTGGGCAATTTCAACAGTTTTTCCAGGGCCTGGAGGTACTCAGGGGCCATTGGCTCCATATGGTGTGAGTGGTAGGCCGACTTGACTTTGAGCTTCCGGGCAAAGACATTGTCTGCTTGCAGTATTTTCTCAATCTCATCTATCGCATCGAGATCTCCCGACAACGTCGTGCTATCAGGGCTGTTGACGCACGCCACAGTGACTTTTCCCCGGAAAGACGCAAGGTATGGAAGGACCTCTTCCGGCCCTAGGCCTGCAGCCAGCATACCTCCCTTGATCGAAGCAAGGCGATGATACTTCTCTGTGAGGGCACCGCGGTGGTAAACAACACCGAGGGCCTGCTCAAAAGTCAACAATTCTGCGGCATAAGCGGCCGCGACCTCGCCGCTGGAGTGGCTGACCACGCCACTAGGGTGTATTCCGAACTCGGCCAGAAGATCTACAAGGCAGATCTGCAAAGCGACACAGGCGGGCTGGCTGAGCCAGGGTTCGTTGACCCTTGTTGTGTTCTCGTCGCGCATGAGCTCCTCTATCAGTGACCACTGGGCTCCATGGCTCTTGAGAACGGCGTCTGCCCTCATCATAGATTGCCGAAACGTTGCGTATGTGGAAAGAAGTTCTCGACCCATCGCGTGCCACTGAGCGCCTTGGCCATTAAAGACAAAGCCAATCCGGGGGGTGTCCTTGGTCCCATTTGCGATGGGGCTTTTGGTAATGTCTCTAAGGACTTCGGCCAGTTCCAATGTGCTTGATGCAGATACGGCCATCCTCCAAGGGAAATGGGTGCGTCGGTGAGACAGGGTGTACGCAAGATCCTGCAGTCTTGGAGTGCTGGATCTGGAGCTTAGGTGGTCTGCCAGGCGTTTAGCAATTTCTCTCGTCACCTTTGCCTCTTTGCTGCTGAGAACAAAGAGCTGTGGACTCTCGCAACGACTCTCATTCGCCTGATCCCTTTCAACCTGTTGGGATGGCGGCCCATCCAAGATGACATGCCCGTTTGTCCCCCCGTAACCATAGTTGTTCACAGATGCCCGCAATGGCATGCCTTGCGGCCACGGCAACAGCTCCCGCGGAACTGTAACGCGCATCGCCTTCATGTTGATTCCCGGGTTTGGCGACTCAAAGTTTAGGTTTGGGGGAATTTGCGCGTGCTTCAGTGCCATGGCAGCCTTGATTACGCCAGCGATGCCGCTTGCCGCCTCGAGGTGGCCAAGATTGGTTTTGACAGAACCGACGATTACGGGGTTATATGGACTCCTGTCTTTGCCAAAGACCTTTCCGATGGCGCTGGCCTCGATGGGGTCGCCCGTCTTAGTGCCTGAGGTTCACATGGTTAGAATATAAGAACGTCCATCCAATAGTTACGTGAGGTCGCCTGCGAGAACTTGCCTGTCATGTGCGCTTCTACATATGCCGTCTGCGCCGGGTCTAACCCCGCCCGACGATAACACTCCAGCACCAGCGCCTCCTGCGCATCGGCACTCGGTGCCGTGATTGTCGGTGTCTTACCGTCCTGGTTGAGCGCCGTCTCGCGGATCACCGCATGAACAGGGTCGCCATCCTCTAGCGCCCTGTCTAGAGGCTTTAGTAGCACCGCTGCAACACCCTCGCCCCTCCCGTACCCTTCGGCCCGTGAGTCCCACGCAAAGCACTTCCCCTGTTCCCCAAGGACGCCAAGACCTGACATTACGATGAATGGATCCGGGTTGAGGAGTAGGTTTGCGGCGCCGACAAGTGCCATGTCGGACTCTCCAGCACGAAGCGACTGGACTGCTAGATGCAGCGCCGCAAGGGAGGCAGAGCAGCCCGTGTCCGTGGTCATTGACGGACCGTGCAGATCGAAAAAATGTGAGATGCGGTTCGACAACATGGCGACGCCGTTACCGGAAAGCATGGTTCTCGGTAGGGTATCCGGATCCCGGTGCTGTGAGTCGTGGTAGTCGCGACTAAAGGATCCCGTATAGACAGCTGTATTGCTGCCGACTAGCTGGTCCATTGTGATCCCGGCTATAAAGAATCATGAAAATATTGGTTAGTGTACTACGAGATAACCCTAGGAGAATGTGTTGTCATTACCATTTTCTGCGGCTTCAAACGTGAGCTCAAGTAGCATTCGCACTTGGGGATCGAGAGAGTTGACCATCTCTTCGGAAAAGCTAAAGAACGATGCATCAAAAACCGCCATGTCATCGCGGATAAAATGGCCGCCAACGACGTTTGTCTACGCGTATGTGGTTAGAAAGTCTTGTTTCCAGCATATCCAGAAGCTTAATTTACTTCCAAATGTTTTCACATACCATCCCTTCCTTCTCATAGTCAGCATGGTAAAACGCATCGGCATTGAATCGATCTTCTGGAATCTTGGACCAGCCATCGCGCCCCTCGGCACAAAGCTTCCATAGTCCGTCGGCTGTCTTCACATCCCCGGAGAAGCGGCAGCCGATCCCAATGATTGCGATAGGATCACTTGGCCCGCAGGCGAAGGGGTGCTCGTGGGCCGTCTTCCAGTCTCCCATTGCGCTGGCTGTGCAAAAAAGCTGCACAAAAGGTTTACTAACGTTATAGGCGGAGGTTAGAGAATCTTCTTGGTCTTGTTGACGCAATCCACACACCCAAGGAGCGTCAAGATTGAAACGGTTGATGAATATCAATTGGTATTTAGTACTTACCATAGCAACCCAGCTCCAACCTCAGCGTTATTTACGAACGCTTAGTAATATTTTGGGAGTGTAACATTTGTCAATAGTCATCCGTGGCAGGGCTATCCTGTCTGCTTTTGATGCATACCTTGGTAGGCACATCGAATCTATTTGCACTTGGCCCGATCCAGTCGAATAAGTTGAGTTCGTCCAAGTCGGTACCCAAGTCGCTTTGGGCCGACAATAAGAACTCAATGGCTTTTGGGTTTTTATGACGCCCAGAAAGAGCTTCCGACAGAGTTTCTTTTCCTATCGGACGTAGACTTTCTTCCTCTTTAGGATAACCGATAGGGTTTCAAGCGCTTATTCGTCTAAAAGCGACCGGAAGAGCTAAATGTTGAGTATGTGTGGATATGGTGTTAGGCCTAGATTTTCTCTTTACCAGGGAAACAGTCAAAGAAAGAACTATTCTAGCAGTGTACTACGTGGTAGGGGTAAAAAGCCGCCCCCTATCAGGTAACGACCAGGGCCTGTGGGAATACAGTGAAAGCGCGTTAAAAAGCTTTTTAGCAGATATCGTTCGGGTTTTCAAAGTATCACTGGGCTTCCCTGTGGCAAAAGACACCTCTCTGGGAGCCGGTTTTCAAGGGCAGAAACCATAATACAAGCAGTAGAAGCAAAAGCAGCGTGGCTTCAAGATTGGCCTTCTACGAGCCAAGGCTTGATAATAGAGTGTGACGAGAGTTTTGATAGTGGTACAATGAATTCTCGTGCAAGCCTGTCTTTGCGCCATCGTGGAAAGGAAGCTACAAGCAAAAGCTAAAATTGATAATGCTGCAGTTCACTTCCGACTTGGAGCGCTTGAGGATTTTGAAGGCGAGATATCCTTTCACAAGTGTATGAATCCTGTGCCATGTTTCTATCACAGTATGTGTTGTTCAATGATGCATGCCAGTGACCTCCGAACAGCAAAGTCAATGCATCCAAAACAAGTAGCTTGTCTAAGTGTTAAGAAGTCAGAGAAAAGAAGTTTCGTAGTTCTGCCTCACGGCCCAGTGCACAGCCTGTGTTAGTGCTGCCACCTCTCCCGCCCGCTGCGGCGGGCAATGAGCGCCCGAGTGTACGAGACACCTCGAAAGGCGTGCGTCGCACAGGCCCCTGGCGGCCTCGGCCATCTCTTTCATGAATGGCCAGTCCCGGCGTCCGTGGACGTGCACAGTCGGAATGGCGAGAAGCGTCTTTTTGGCGTTACTCGCGAGTAGTCGCGGGTGCAGCACACGTGGGACAGATGACGGGTCGGCCCCGCGTTTGAAGAAGAGCTTGTTGTCATAGCCGGCTGCCGTGGCGCCAATGCTGCACGAGGCCGCAAACGTGCGGGATAGAACTTCTTCGACCTCGGCTGATGGTCGTTCAGGCTCGGTTGGCTCCGGGTATTCCAGGGGATTACAAAGGTGTTTGATCGCTCCCTCTTGAGTCCGGTGGTCAGGCGAAAAGGGTACTACTGAGGACAGGATTATGGCAAACTTGAAGTCCGAGACGAATCCATCCAGTTGTTGTTGATACATGTAGGACATTGCTATGGAGCCGCCCTGGCTGAACCCCAGAATGCCATCAAACGGCCCTTGTTCCGAAATGACGTCTTGCAGGTGCCTGTGCGCCTCTTGTATGTCTGATGGGGAGTAGCCTCGTGTGAACGAGTAGAAGGGCCCCGGGGTACTTTTGTCAATGCCTAGGCCGATTCTCTATTAGTCTGGTTGCATGGTACCAAGAAATCACCTTTGGACAATTGGGACTCACACGGTCCAGCGGTTGAGTCAAAGAAACCGTCGATGCACACAATTTCATAGTAGTCTTCCACGGCGCGAATGAAAGTGCAGAGCTGGGAGCGTAGAATCTTTGCCGAACAGCCCACACCATGGAGAGCAAGAATTCGAATCCGGGACATTTCCGTTGCTTTGGTGAGCTCTTCCTTGGCCCAATGTGCCTGATGTTTGGGGAAGCAGTGCAGTGTCGTGGAACGTCAATAATCTGTCCCCCGATGGTAAAAGTGCGGGGGGAAAAGAAGATCGGCGATGGAGCGGATAGAGGGAGATGAGCTCACACAAATGGTTATACCATTGAGCACAAAAGGCCAAAGCTGCAAACCAACGAACAACATTCCATGGAGCATCTATGAACATGTTAACAAGGGATGACCACCTAGGTAGATAGGCAGGCCTGCGAAAAACTGCCGACACATGCATGACTCATTGAGGATGGGGCTCTATATCATTGAGACCAGACCCTGTAAGTCGTTTTCTGGAAGACAGTTGGCTTTTCATTTTCCTAATTCGGTTCGGACCGATGGTGATATTGGCTACCCCTTTTGGCGTCCTCCAAATGGAAACTTGGACGCTGTCCGGGTCGGAAAAGTCTCGCCTCTGCTTCTGGAATGATCAGTGGAAACTAAAGCAAGTATTTGTTAATATTAGATGCTATACTGGAGCACGCTACCATGGGTTTCCTGGCCTTGCCACAGAGTAGGTCTGCATGCATCAGATACCTTACCTGTCAGCTTTGAAGGGCATTCCGACAAAAGCACGGGTAGTGTAGCTTGTTTCAGAGACCTTAAGTTTGCTTGTAAAATGCTACAGAATCACACTAGAGATTACAAACGCGACTACCTGGAAACGCAGCGTCATATCACAATGTCTGCAACACCACAGCAGCCCATCGCCATCATTGGCGCAGCATGTCGCCTCGCAGGGGAAGCGTCATCCCCGAAAGGGCTCTGGGAGATGCTGAAAAATTCTAGAACGGGACGCTCACTGGTCCCGAAGGATAGGTGGGATGCTGCCACTTGGTACCATCCAGACCCCGATAGAAGAGGCACTGTGAGTGAATAACCACAGGAGATCACATTAGTGCAGAATTAATGACCACTGTCCCGCTAACTTGTATCATCTTGAGATGCACACAACACATGGATGCTTCCTGAGGGACGATGTTTCCCTGTTTGACGCGCCCTTCTTCTCGGTCACAGCCAAGGAGGCTGCGTGTATGGATCCGATGAAGAGGCTGCTGCTTGAAGTAAGCTATGAGAGCTTGGAGAATGGTAAGATGGCTGAAGTCTGCTTTAATATTATCTAGAACCAAAATTACTGACGACTCTCTCAAGCTGGTATCCCAATCGAAAACCTCCTCGACTCCCAGACAGGCTGCTATGTGGGCTGCATGACAAACGACTATGAAATGCTGTCTACGCGGGACCCTGTGGAAAATGGGAGGGTGGCAGCATCTGCCGTCAGTGAGGCTATGACTGCAAATCGCCTATCGTGGTTCTACGGTCTTAGAGGGCCGAGCTTGACGATTGATACAGCGTGCTCGTCAAGTTTATATGCGTTGCATTTGGCATGCCAATCACTACAGGCAGGCGAAACAGACATGGTAAGTTTTGACGGCCAGTGAATCTGAGACAGCGCCGTGAAAAATACCTGACAGGCACTAATATGAAAAAATAGAACCTGGTTGGTGGCGTCAATCTGATTCTTCACCCAAACTTCATGACCCAGCTCAGTGATATGCACATGCTTAGCCCGGATGGCGTGTCACATAGTTTTGACGCCCGCGCAAACGGCTACGCCCGCGGTGAGGGTATCGCTTGTCTGGTGGTTAAGCGACTTACTGACGCGATTCGAGACGGTGACAACATTCGGGCCGTCATAAGGGCCACGGGCGCCAACGCCGGCGGCAGGGCGCCCAGCATCACCACTCCTAGCGCGGATGCCCAGGCAGACCTCATCAGGCGCACTTACCGTGCAGCTGGATTGGACTTCACAGGGACCCAATACTTTGAGGCGCATGCCACTGGAACGCCTGTCGGAGACCCAATCGAGATATCTGCCGTGGCCTCGACAATGGGCTCGTGCCGGGCGCAGACGGGCCCACCGCTGTATATCGGCAGCATCAAGGGAAACGTCAGCCACACCGAGGGCTGTTCGGGCCTGGCCGGAGTATTGAAGGCGGTTCTATGCCTAGAGCAGGGTGTCCTCGTACCAACTGTGGGGGTTGAGACAATTAACCCAAAGTTGAAGCTGAAAGAGCGAGGGATGGCGCTCGTGCCGGAAACAATGCCATGGCCGAGTATGGGCCAGCGGCGGGTCAGTGTGAACTCTTTTGGGTTTGGCGGGGCCAATGCACACGTTATACTGGATGATGCCTACCACTATCTGGCTGAGCACGGCTTAGACGGCAACCATTCGACTTTGCCTCCATGTGAAGCTGATTGCTCGGCTTCAGACTCTGGAGTCAGCATGGGAGAAGAAAAGAGTGGACACGAGAATGCCAGTACACCTCGAAGTCCCAAGATACCAGGTCATCCACTCAAAACGCCATTGCTATTACCCTTCAGCGCGAAACAAGAGTCTAGCTTGACGCGCCTCATCGGAGCGTACTCGGGGACCATCGACTCAGCCATACTGGAGCAGCCCTCCTACCTACGAAACCTCGAATATACCCTCTCCCAGCGCCGTTCGCAGCTGGAAATCCGCACCTTCACCATCGCGGACAGCCCTGATACACTCCGCACCAAGCTGGAACATAGCCTCCCCAAGGCCACCCGTGCCGGAAAGTCCGACGGCGCCGTCTTCGTATTCACGGGCCAGGGTGCGCAGTGGGCCGGGATGGGCCTCGACCTGCTTTCGACCTGGGCGCCCTGCCGTGCGAGTCTGGCCGAGACGCAGAGAGTTCTGCGCGAGCTCGGCTGTGGTTGGGACGTGGTCGCGGAGCTGTCCATGCCCGCCGCCCAGTCACATGTGGACAGGCCACAGTATAGTCAGGTGCTCTGCACAGCCCTCCAACTTGCTATTGTTGACCTACTGCGGGAATGGGGTGTCCAACCGAAGGCGACGGTTGGCCATTCCAGCGGTGAAATATCGGCAGCCTACGCATGCGGTGCAATTTCACATAGCGACGCCGTCAAGATAGCTTACATCCGGGGTGCTTGCTCGGAGGCTGTGCAGCAGCGCGGCGCTATGCTAGCCGCTGCTTGCTCTGAGGAAGAGGCCCGGGGTTACATCGCCAGACTCGGTGCCGGTCACGTAGCCGTTGTGGCATGTGTCAACAGTCCAGTCAGCGTCACCTTGTCAGGTGATGTCGAGGCCATCGACGAGCTATCAGCTCTGATCGTCGCTGACGGAAGATTTGCGCGAAAACTCCGGGTCCAAACAGCCTACCACTCTCCGCACATGCAGGAGGTATCGCAGCGATATTTGGACGACATGGGTGTGGTTGAGACGCGGCAGCAGACGGTGCCCATGTTTTCCTCAGTCACAGGCAAGGTCATCGGAGCCCCGGAGGAGCTCGGAGCAGAATACTGGGTCAATAATATGTGTGGCACGGTGCATTTCGATGCCGCTCTCGAAACACTGTTAACCACGTCTCCAACGACTGGTGCTACAAGCCTCAATGCGCGATGGGGCCCGCTGCTCGAGATCGGCCCCCACGGGGCGCTTCAGGGTCCAATAAAGGAGGTAGTGCATGGGAGTAAAAGCAGGGCCGCGGCGGAAATGCCATCGCTTTCGGTACTCTCGCGGGGGAGAAGCGGGGTGGAGGCGGCATTGGAGGCCGCTGGGAGACTGTGGTGTCTCGGGTTACCAGTCGATCTGTCCCGGGTGAACAGAAGCAACGGTACAGCCGCGAGGAAACGCAGACTGAGGGTGCTTCCCGACCTACCTACTTATCCTTGGAATCACGAGCGCTCGTACTGGTGCGAGGGTTTGATGGCGCGGTCAGCCAGGTATCCCGTTGGGGGACCCCGAACTGATCTGCTTGGCACGGCGGTCGAACTTTTCAACGTGGCGGAGCCAGCATGGCAAAACCAACTTGGACTCTCGGAGAACCCCTGGATCAGAGACCACTGCATCACAGGGACAGTACTTTACCCGGGTGCGGGGCTACTTGTGATGGTGATGGAAGGCTTGAGCAGGGTTTCCAAAGCAGACAAGGTCCCGAGAGGGTTCAGGTTCCGTATGGTATCCTTTGAGAGAGGACTGGCTGTGCCTACGGCAGTTGACAGCTCTGTCCAGACAAGGTTGTCAATGCGCCCGACCGCGCAGGCTGATGAATGGAGCTTCACAGTATTCTCGCTGATAAGCAGTGAGTCGCCTTGGACGAAGCATTGCTCGGGGTTGGTTTCCGTGGAGTACGACCTAGGTGCAGATGACAGCGACCTGGGTGATGGCAATCCAAATTCAGAGTGGAAGATTCTCACAGACGAGTTCGAACACATCAGCCAGTCTCAAGACTTACAAGATGTGGATGTTGAGGACTTCTACGAGGGTCTTCATGCCATTGGGATGGAATATGGTCCGCTGTTCCGCAATCTTTGTCGCCTCTCGGCCATCCCCGGAAGTTTCACCGCCGTGGGGGAAATCGAGATACCAGACATTGCATCGAGTATGCCCATGGGCTACCAGTACCCGCCTGTTGCTCTTCACCCCGCAGTTCTGGATTCAATATTCCATATTCTTCTGGCAGCACTGGGCGATGGAGCACCACCAAATGAGGCAGCGGTCCCCTTCTTCGTCCAGGAGCTGTTCGTCGCCTCTGCAGCTGCAGGGCAGCCTACAGCACCAGGAGAGAAGTTCAAAGGTTGCTCTCGCCGCCTCAGCTCGAGCGGAAGGGAGGCCATCGGGGATCTGGTCGTGTCTGACGAGACATGGTCCGCACCCATGGTCGTTGGTCGAGGCTTTATCGTGAGGCAAGTCACATCATCTTCGGATGCCGACGCAGGTCTATTAGATCACTCTGACAGTCGAGGCACATGCGCTGTCGTGGAGTGGAAAGAAGATGTGGCTTTGTTCAGGTCCTACTGGTATGACAACCAGGAAGTCAGCCTGAGCACATTCCTGCCTGGATGGCTCGACAGCCTATGCTTTAAAAGCTCCGGGCTTGATGTGTTGCTAGCGAATCCAACCTTAAGCCATGCTCAAGAAGTGGCAAAGCGGGTCGGGAACCGTGAGTGTGGAATTCGTTCATGCACCCTCCTGGTCGCATCCGAGAAACAGAAACAAAATTTCTGCCGGGCTTTGGAGCTATTCAGCGATTGTAAAGTCAATCTCTTTGGTGAAAGCAGTCAGGTACTCAAGGATGCCACGCTCGATGTTGTGATTGCCAATTCCTTGGAAGACAGCCAACTTCACGAGGTACATAGGCTGATCAAGCCTGCTGGATATCTCGTTTCAATCAGCAAATCTGACAGGTCCAGTACATCAAATTCAATTGATACAGAGCCAGAGGGGAAGGCAGAGCAAGATGAATTTCTCCTGACTCTGCGTGATCAGGACGAAACCAGTCTATCGATCAGCCGCCGTATGAACGAACCCACCAGCCGACCTAGCCATGTCTACCTCCTAACGAAAAATCATCAACTGAGCAGTAGTATCTCTCAGATCGTCACTAAGATTTCCTCCATATTTGCTTCCAAAGGCATCCAGGTGGAGGTATTCCCACTTGGGCCCCTAGTCAGTGACCTTGGAGAAAAGCACGTCATATCCCTGATTGAGGCCGAAGATCCCTGGGTCATCGATTGGAGCGAGGCAGACTTGACCACATTTCAGGCTCTGATGCGTGCGGCACCCGCACACCTGTTCTGGATCACACACGGGGGATTAATGAATCGCTGGGACGAGTCCCGCGGCGTCAAGTTTGCGCCCACGCAGGGCCTTCTGAGGGTCATGCGCGCAGAGTACCCACACGTCACCCTCCCGCACCTCGATATCTCTGGAGCACTTGACCTTGCTTCGGATGTTGGTGCGAGGTTGTTGTTTGATGTGTGGTCTGAGACTGTAGCTTTGGGGAGTCGGGGGGAGGAGAAAGCATTTGACTTGGAGTTCGCGGAGAAGAAAGGAAGAATCTTCATCCCCAGGGCACTGGCAAACAGAGAGTGTGACGCCGTTGTCGACTGGGCTGAGGGGCGCAGACCAGCTCCGGTAATGGGACCGCTCCACTGCGGCGTTCCACTTCGGCTGCATACAGATTCCGCAAGAGCTCTCTGGATTGATGACAAGGAAGCCGAGTTGCCTCTGAAGCAGGGTGAGGTTGAAGTTGAAGTTAGCTTCGTCGGCCTCGGTGGCTCGGATGCTGCCACTGGTTCGCCAACATCTTCACGAGGGAAGGAAGCCGTTGGCCTAGTCAAAAGAGTGGCCACTGGTGTCACTAATGTGCACCCCGGTCAAATGGTCATGATAATAGCGGAAGGTTGCCTCCGAACCCACGTCCGTGTTCAAGAGTCGTGGTGTATCCCTATACCGGACGACTGCGAGCCGTCAATGATAGCTGGGCTTGGGTTCCTCTCTTTGATTGCTGCGCAGTATGCGCTGGTACATATAGCCCGGCTGGAAAGGGGGCAGCGTGTACTGATTCACGGGGCCGCAGGCGGGCTAGGTCAGGCGGCTGTCCAGGTTGCAACCTCACTCGGCGCCGAGGTGTGGGCTACAGTCAGCTCGACCAAGAAAAAGGATATGCTGATGCGACAATATGGCATTCCAAACACCCGTGTATTTGACAGCAGAAGCAGGGCTTATGTTCCCGGCATTTCTCACGCAACAGGAGGCGAGGGAGTACATGTTGTCTTCAACTCGCGGCCAGAGCATGGGGCAGCGTCCGTCGAGTGCATGGCAGACTTTGGCGTCTATCTCGACCTCGCGAACGGCGGCATGCTACCTAACATGCCCAAATCAATAGCAAACGCGTCTATCCAACGCGTTGATGTGCGAAAGGTCATCGAGGCAAAACCTGCTCTTGCCCGGGCACTCTTTACAAAAGTAGCCAACTTCATACCACCAAGTCCATTGTCTGTCTTATCTGCTTCCGAGGCCACGCAGGCTCTCGCAGCCCTAGATAGACGAGCCCATCATGGCAAGATGGTTCTGTCCCTCGAACAAGACGCGCAGGTCCTATCCATTCCCCGACCACCACCGCCGCTCTCCCTAGACCCATATGGCATCTACATCCTAGCAGGCGGCCTCGGAGCCCTTGGTCTCAGTCTCGCCGCTATGATGTTCACTCACGGTGCCCGATACGTTGCTTTCTTGTCGAGAACCGGCCGGAGCTCGCGGACCTTCGAGCGTCTCGACCGCCTGGCCAACGATCATCCCGACTGTACCATCGATGTCGTCAAGTGTGACGTTGGCGACGAGAGGCAGGTTCAGGAGGCCATAAACACTCTGACAAACTATGGACCAATCAAGGGGATGGTGCAGTGTGCCATGGTCCTCCAAGACTCCATCTTTGACCGCATGACCTTCGATATGTGGCAGCGGTCGACTCAGCCCAAGATCAACGGCACAATCAACCTGGCTCATGCTACCGTCGGTCAACCTCTTGACTTCTTCATCTGTCTCTCTTCCATTACCTACGTCATGGGAAACGCAGCCCAGGCCAACTATGCGGCGGGCAACGCGTTCCTGGGTGCGATGGCGAATGCTTCGGAGCCTGGGATAAATTTCGTGTCGCTCGACGTGGGACTGGTCTCTGACTCATCTCACTTCACAGATCCGGGCTCTAGCTCGACCGTAGCAGCTTTGAAAACAAACAGTGACAATGAAGTACCGTCGCGGGATATGAGTTCCTACTTGGCCATGTACGCACACGGCTGGCGGGGCTTGCAGACAACGATGGTGCAGCTAGAGGCGGTGCTAGAGGCAGCAATTCGGGGAGAAGGCCTGCAGAAGACATTTCCGCCACAACTTGTAGTAGGGTTGGGTGAGAATGTGGACGCGGTGCCGGGCCAGTGGATGAACGATCGAAAGTTCGAGCATCGTGTACGGCGCCATAGACCAGGCGGGGAGTGGGACTCTGGGACTGAAAAAGGGGGTGGTGGCGCATCATTACTGAGCCCAGGGGCGGCTGAGGCGGCGCTCAGGTCTGCCGGAGGAGCGGTAGAGGCGATGGCTGTGGTGGAAAGGGCATTAAAGGCCCTTGTTGCAGATGCTACTGGAATGAAGAGCGACGAGGTTGACGGTAACAAACCTCTGTTCGACTATGGAAGTAAGTATCTGTTTCCCTCAACCTTTCCGTTTCATGCTAGTTCTCTTGAGATTGGTTTTACTTTGTACAGAAAAAGCACTAAGCTAACGGAAACTGCACACAGTTGACTCCCTGAAGGCTGTTGAATTCAGGAATTTTATTCTACGTGTTTGGCAGAGCGACATTTCCGTCTTTGACTTACTTGGCCCCACGACGCTGAAGAAATTGGCGGCCAAAATTACCGGCGGCAGCAAGATTGTATCGTCCGCTGTGGCGTCGGAGGCTAGTAATGACGCAGGGGAGGATTAGAAGGTATTATGAAGAATAAAACCGTGTTTAGAAACGTATTGGGATGTGTTTTCCATGTTCAAGATATGTGAGATAGAGTCAAATTAAATACACATGTATTCTTCCACGATATATTGAAGCTGGTCATGACAGCTGATGCTCAGCATGTTGAAGCCAATCCATTGCCGTCCAAAAAAACACATCATGTACGTAGTCATTCACAAACTTTTGGTTCAGCACCAGTCCCTCTATGCTGCTTCAGTCCCTCAAGCACCCGTGCAGCAAGAGTCCAAGCCAATAGCCCACCTGGAGATAATACAGCGCACGCAGCCCCCCAGCCCAACACTCTCACCGGGCCCCACCTCAAAGTCCTCTGCCACCATGTCCAAGACGACGGCTTGCCAGCCTTGACCATAGCACTTTGTGGCCGGGACTCCCAGAGGAAGTAACTGAACGGCGCTAGGGTCAAGCCTACCACCACGACGTCCCACTGCAGAAATTCGTGAGCAACCTCAGCCAGGACCGTCTTCCAAACTGCTACTTCATCTTTCACCAAAGCAAAGGGAGAAAATACACGCGACAGTGACGCTCCTGTGGTACAAACTGCAGCCGCCACAGCATACCAGTGCGCTAGTGTCGCGGCGGCTCCGGAAGCGGCCAGCGATGCAGCCGTCAACCTTTGCGCGCGGATCCGATCGTTTTCGTTCTGACATGCTACCTGCCTGGCCTGAAGCGCCGCAGATACCGCCGGACGGAGGAGGGCGAGGGCAGGCGGGGTCAAGCGATACAATGCGATGAGCTTCTGGCGTTTTTGAGCAGAGCATGAACTGGCAAAGGTCGGGTAAAGGAGCATCGCCGGCGTCAGTGAACCTATGATGGCGGTTACAACCAAGGAGAGAGCTTCGGAGACTTTTGTCGGTCCCACAAGTCCTGTTTCAGCGACATTGTCATCTGCTGTTTGAAGCCATCTCGCGGTATGGGCGAAGCAGAAGATGGGATAGACAACTGCTGCTCCCCAGGACTGGTTGAAGACGCCCCAGAAAATGTTTTCGCTGGATAAGTTGTCAATGCCTGACTGCTGAAAGCGGGCTATCCTCAATTGTTTTAAAATCTGGCGGTGGCTTACACTACTGATAAGGAGCTAGTCTTTCCCCCGTACCATCCAAGTGCGGCCATACAATGGGTTGTGGTCTGCATCGTGGAAAAGATATCAACCAACAGAAGGCGATGAGCAGGACAATCGCTGTTGAGCAGGTCGTTGTAGAATATAACGGCTGGCACAAAAAGGGCGTCTAAGGCCTGCCAACCCGTGTAGTCCCGGGTGAGCCGGGTACCGTCGGGGAATAAGCCGGTACTCCGAGTGTTCACGATGGATTTCATGGCAGGACCTCGGAAAATGCGACCCCAAAGACAGTCGTAACCGACCACACCGAGGCCTAGGAAATAAAGATGGCTCAATGGCACAACTACGTTGTCGGGTGGCGCCATTGTAATCGATATGACGGCGTTGATGTTGACTAGTGCGCTATGAGTACCTGGGATAGATCAAATTATCGGTCACAAGCCTTGAATCTGCTGGTAACATAACATTAACCCAGAGTAGATCACTAACGCAGATACAGGGCCGAAATAACGGAAGGCACATCACTTATCTCAAACCTAACTCTCTATCCGTCAGTTCTTGCCCACTTGAAAATACGCTGGGTATTCCCACACGTCCTTCTGGCGTGGGAACAAACGGACGATCCAACGATAAGCTGATGCCAGCGCCAGCATCACCATAGTCACCGGAACTACGAATCTAAACCAGCCAAAAGCATCCGCGGCCTGATATTTCAGGTCCATACGCCCAGTCTCATCTTCACTACCCGGCATCTTCTTACTAACTGCCAGAAAGAGTAGTCCCGCCATGGAGACCGTAAACCCCACGGCGGTAGCCACTTCGTTCGTCATCCTCTTTCCAATTGCGGACTTCTTCCCATCGAGGGTCCTCCCGGTGGTTTGATGGGCCTGAAACATCGCTCCGTCCGATTCCTGCGATACGAATTGTCAAAATACGAACCGAAAGGTTATAATAAGGTTTTCAACTTCCAAAGCAGCAGCCGAGCAATTTGAAAACTCTTATAGCTGCCAATGTAGGATGAGAGTAGCCAAGAGAACGACTGCCGAAACTTACAGGTGAGTGGGCAAGGACCCCAACCATGAATTCGTCCAGCTTCTGGACAGCATCCGCAGAATGGCCGGCATACTCAAAGGATTCGGTTCCGTCACCCCCCGCCACATCTCGCAGGACGTCAGCGCCGCCAGGGTGATCGTCTTGGAAATTTGTCACATCGTGAACTGGTTGACTGGTTATTAGTAAGTTTGGTCGCTATTCTTTTCAAAAGCGGACGTAACGAACCTCTTTCTTTGATGACTATCCACAGGCTCGTTCTGCTCTGGTGTTTGGCAACTTCGGCCAGCGTGTACGCTGGGTATCTTTCTTTACTATGTTCTGCCATTGTTGGTTGTGATGGTAGTTGTTTGGAAGCTTTGATTTTGCCTCAAACTTCATGAAAGCAGTGGAGGTTTTAATTGGTGAGCTACAAAAAGAATCCATTCACAAGCCTATCGAGAGTTTTCAAGATATTCTCTGTTTAAAAGCCAAAAAGCGGCAGTGTTTCGAGTGGAATGCATCGCTATCGCAAGCGTTTTCACGTTGGTATGCCTGGATAAGGCAAGAAACAAGGCACTAATTACCACTGTTGCTTTAGTACAGAAATTAGGTGGCCTATCCCTGAGGTATTTCTGCTAGTGTCGGAACGACTTCCGGTAAGATACAAAGTAGTAACCATTTTAACCTTTTGACCCCCACGATTTTGTCAACTTTCCAGAATAAGATACCGCTTTACACTAACACTTCTCTTTTGATTTGCCATTTCGGACGTCCTTTTAAGGTTACCTACCGAAAGGACACGGACAAAACCTATTTAGAAAATGACATGCTATGACTCACATATCTGCTCTTGACGTAGTAATCGCATCTCCTGGCTGCAAGTTGTTGAAAACTCATAAAGAGGCTTTCCATGGAAACCCGGTTTTAAATTCGATCCTGTCCTTTTTATGCACCCAAATGTGACAAGGTTACTCTTGCTGGTATCTAGTCACATCGTCGATCAGGCAGATGCGTGGCCTCTGCTCTCACGCGATTCCATACGCTGGTATCAGATACCATCAACATCATGTCTGAGCGAATGTTTACTTCAGGCTACTCCTCCAGCCTGAGAACTCAGTCCATCAGCCTCGAGAACATACCTAGTTTGGAAGCACTGAAGTCACGTGCAGGAAAACAATTCGGCATAGTTGAGCCATCGGGTTAGTTTATCCATTACAGTGGATTTGAGTACACCATCACGTACTGTGGTAACTAACAATTGACATAATGAATATCTAGAAATCACTTTTCACGACGTAGATGGCTTGCAGCTCCAGTCCCTTGGCGAGATCTCTTGGTGCAAATCCACCATTGAGATCCGCGTCGCCAAGATCCCCATCCACCTCCCTCCAGGTCCTGAACCTCTTCCAATCGTCGGCAACCGTTTTGAGCTATACCCAGACATCCTTGGCAACGTTGACCGCCTATGTGCTCGATATGGCGGGGTGATTAAGACTGAAAATATGGGATCTGTGACTTACTACACCAACGACCCGGGAATCGCGCGTCATGTCCTACGCGAAGGCGACTTCTTCACCAAGAGAACTTCTGACCCGGCACACCCTCTTCATTTCATGGCCAACCAGGACGCATTGTTCAGCTGCGACACCGACTCTCCAGCATTTGATCCGTCCCACCGCTTTGTACCTCCTTGCATGGCTCCCAAGGCCATCCGGCATTATACACCGTCGGTGCAACGCTGCATTGAAAAAATATTTAACGTCCTGGATGCCATGTCAGATGGCTCTCTAGCTTTCAATGTCTATCAGTACATGTTCAAGCTTGCAGGCCAGGTTATCTGGAAGCTGGTATTTGGTGCTGAGTTGGGTCACTTTGACAGCATCGATGCCAAGCCTTTCAGGACCATCCACCATCTGGGCGAGTACCTGGCGGTAATGAAACGCGTCTCGCTCAGGCCACCATGGTACGGCCGGCTGCCGTTCGGCGATCCGCGGCGGCTACGAGAGGTGCGGGACCTTGTTTGGGCAGGCGTTGGCGACGCCATCAAGCAGGCTGGGACAGGCGGTAGTGACCTCCCGCTACAAGAGGCGGCACTGCATGCTACCTGTCTGGCCGATTACTTGCAGAGGGCTGTGGACAGTGAGGGTAAAAAGCTACCCAAAGACTACCTGGTAAGCAACTGCGTGATTCTGTTCGGGGCGGGGTTCGTCACTTCGTCTTCCTTGCTGTCCTGGTGCGTGTACTCCCTGTGTCGATACGATGGCGTGCAGGGAAAACTTCTGCAGGAGCTGGTGGACTACGGCGCCGCGCCAGACAAGGCCTGGACAATGGACAAGCTCAACTCCATGCCGTATCTGGATCAGTTCATCAAAGAGACCCAAAGAATGCACAACCCATCGTTCCAGACGGCGCGCAATGCAAGAAGGGACGTTATTCTGCCTGGCGGAGCGTTGATTCCTGCAGGGTCTATAGTTATACCCACATTCCCGTCTCTGCACAAAAACCCGACCTACTGGGATAACCCCACGCGTTTTGATCCGGGCAGATGGGGCACCGAAGCTGTGAAAAAGCTGCCTCGGTCTGCTTATACGCCGTTTGCGGCGGGATCCAGGGGCTGCATTGGGTTTAATCTAGCACTACTGGAGATCAAGATGGCCATGGCTTTGCTGGTGTATCGCTATGAGTTTGTTGATGCCAGCTTAGAGCCTGTAGTGTACGACCCCGAATTCTTGGTTGTAAGGCCTGTGAACTTTTACGCAAAAGCGACTAGGCGGAAGGTCTGGCCAAGGGCTAGTGAGAGGAGGGCATGCTATTGAGAGCTCGAATGTGGTGGTGCTAAAAAAGCCGAGGGATTTTTGATTTATCCAGAGTATGCT
>JARHUK010000436.1:24071-34291 GCA_031001725.1 Pseudopyricularia javanii
GGCACTTTACATGATAATTAATTAGAGTTTTTGTCCTCATGATCTTAAGACGGTCTGAGCTACAAAGCCCAAAATCAGCTGTTGATCTGATGTGTATCGGAGAGCTGCAAGTGTCAAAACCGAGCCGTTGTATGCCTAATACAGACTGGGGCTTGTCTAAACAGTTATTCCGGGGATCGTAATTCACATAGGTAATCGATATTATTGTAATTCATTGCATAAGATATATTTACCTCTGAAGGAATCGAATAAAGCCATCGAAGAAATTTGAGAACTCAACCACACCTAGTCAGGGCATTGCAGACTCAAGAGCAACCACAAAAATGTCCTCTCTATCACCACACCCAACCAATACAGGCGTCGCCTCGTCATTACAGGAAGGACACAGTAGCCGAGATATGGAGGCAGACTGTTTTCCGGGCAGCGGACTATCACAGGAAGCGCACCAAAATGCCTCTGCCTCACAAGAGGTGATTAACCTAAATGTCTTCGATCTCATTCCCCCGCGGACGTTCATCAAGTTTATTCTCTATATTCCACTCAAGCCCGGCATTTCATTTGCGGCAGCATTTGCTCATCTACAAGCTGGTCTTTCCCGGACAATTGGCCGAATCCCTTTCCTGAACGGCAAAGTGTTTGAGCGTCCAAGTACCGAGCCTGGGTACGTCAAAGGTCACATGCAAATTCGGTATGACAGGTCCCGGAAGCCAGGGTCTTGTCCGCGGCAGCTGGCCTTCAGGGATTTATCATCCGAATTCCCAAGCTACGAGGAGCTCCGCGATGCAGGATTTGAGTTCTCGGCAATCAGAGACGAACTTGTCCTTGATAGTGCCTTCATTCCGGATGTTTCCAACGGAGCAGATGTCTTTCTTGCCCAGGCAAGCTTTGTCGATGGCGGCTGCCTCCTCGCTACCGGATTTCACCACTCGGCACTTGACGCCACCGGTATGGTCACAGTGCTCAAAGCATGGGCGGAATATTGCCGAAGCCTGGGGGACTCATCGAAGTTGGCCTGCCCATGGCTCACCCCGGAATGCGTGGACCGGGAGATCCTGGAACGTCTGTGGCTCGCAGGAAGGGATGCCACTCGAACCGTTGCTGACGTAGACCCTCAGACATGGGGTCTCCTAGGCTTCCAGGTACCTGGGACTGACGCCCAGCCTGAACAGCAACCAAGAGATCAAAGCCCGATGCCGCCATACATGAAGAACGCTACCATGCAATCGAGCATCTACTACATGTCGGCTGCGAAACTAGCCGAACTAGTCAGCGAAACGCAGCAATCCCATGAAGACGACGACGATGTCGAGTTGCGCGGCGATCATCAGAGGCTCTCTTCCAATGACATCCTCCTGGCTCTCTTCTGGCGGGCCCTCCTCCGTGCCCGCTATCGGGCAGCAGCAGCATCCGACACACCTGTATCCGCGGACGCGGTGGCGCATCTAGAGTCGCCACTTGACGGCCGAGCAGCGTTCAGCGCGGACCTCCCGGCCGCGTACATCGGCAATGTTGTTATTGTCAACAAGGTAGCCTTGAGCCTCGACAAACTCATTTCACCCGGCCGAGATGCGCTGCGGCATGTGGCAATGCTAGTTCGACGCGGGGCGGCACGGGCGGGGCCGGAGATGGTGTGCGATGCTTACGCACTGATGCGATCCACGACGGACTTTTCTGCACTCAAGCACGCCTTCACCCGACTAGATGGCTGGGATGTCATGATCACGTCGGTTCTTTTGCTTCCCATGCAGGAGCTAGACTTTGGCGGTGGAGGAGGGTTGATGGGCGGGACGGAGGCGCTTAGGCCCCTCATGGAGGCGTTCAATGCCAACTTTAGGCTGTGCATGGTTCTCCCTCGGAAGCCCGGTGGCGGTCTAGAGCTGCTAGTCAGCCTATTTCCTAAGGAGATGGAAGAGATGGACCGGGATGAAGAATTCTGCAGGTTTGCCGCTTTGCTGTGTCACTGACAGGCTGGCTTGGTATTGGTTGTTAATCGGACGAAAACCCTTAAATTACACTTTTGGGTTGCATGGTACTTTTCAGTCCTATCATCCTGACCTGCAGCTCTGTAACCTCGTATATCGTATTGAATAGTATTATCATCGTTTGAGATTACCCTGCCTTGAAGCATATCGTGCATATCTTCGGCAAATCTCAATAGCATCTACTATGTAACACAAAGCCATGCCCATTGAACAATGCCAAGTCTTCCTTGTCCAATATATGTTAAACTCATCCTGTTTTCAAATGCCGCCCAAGTCCAGGCCGGAGCCCGTCCAATTCTTCACCCGTATTTGATCCTTGCACAGTCTCTGGCAAGGAACAAGCTCTCCCCCTGGATGTCAGCTCATTCGACCATATGGCATTGCCGCAAGACAGCAGTCGCCGGCGAATCCCCGCAATCTTTTCCTCAACCTGAGACAAGGTTAATAGGGCGGCCTCCTTGGTCCCTGAAAGTACCTTGAGAACACTCAGCAACCGACACAGATCCATCAGCTGAACCATGACGATGCACGTGATTGCCTGGCGCATCTCGGCGGCCGTGTCGATGCTGTAGGAGCGGAACCACATCTCAGTGGTGCTGCAGCTGATATCTTCTCGCTCCTGTTCAACCTGGCTTTCGTCGTCACATGGCGGGACCCTGTGGCACTCGTCCCCCTCATCGGCGCGTCGCGAGCTAGATGGGGACGGTGCCGAGGACAGTGGCAGCGAGTCGTCTGTCTCCTCGCATGCACTGGCCATCTTGTCCAGTACCACTCCAAGGTACTTCACCGCCATTGCCAGGAGCGTCACATTCTCTGATCTTGTTGAGCATGCTCTGCAGTGGACAACAGCGTCGCAGCTTCGTAGTGAGTTTCGCGAGCAGCGCAGTAGCACATCAATCTCCTGCACCCCAACGCTGTCACCGACGCTACTGCTAAGGTGCTCGAATAGATATGCAGTCTTTTGTAGGCAGGTACAGTGCTCCTTGGTCTGACTCTCTCCGGTATCGCCAGTCTCGTTTTGCTTGTGTCGTTGGTGTTCTTTTTGTTGTTGCAAATCTTGTCGGCCGACATCTCCAGTGGTCAAGATAGCATCGGGCCTGGTTTCGCGTGCTGGCATCCGAGCAAAAGGGCCATCGAATGGGCTGGAGGTCGTAGAGTTCTGTCTTGTAGAGGCGTTGCTCCTGCCTGTAGTAGTTCCAGTGCCACTGGATGATCCACCCGCAAAAAGTGAGCCTGTTACGCTTCCTCCCAAACTTCGTGCGCGGCGTCTCTGAGTTTCGTCTTGAAGCATCGAGGAGAACGCAGTGGTGCTGGTGCGCGGCGTGGGCAACGATTCGGCTGTAGATTTGACCGAAAATATCGTTGATGGCGACATATCAAGCTTTCCCGCCCCCCAATTCATTCTTTCACCGTCGCCCAAGTCTCTCATGCTACCAAATTCGGTATTTCCAGATAAGAAGCCATCCCAGTTGATTGTTATGTCCGGTGCGTAATCAGCCAGGAACTGTGACATGAGCGCATCTTGTTGATGATCCTGGGCAATTTCAGGCTGATCCCCGAGGTCCATATCCGAGGGAGATTGCCGCTGTTGGTCCGAATAGGTTGCGACACTCTTGTCACCAACGGCTGGTCGCTTGGCCGCAATTTCGGGAGCAGTGCCGCCAGTGTAAAGGCTTGGTCTCTTTGACCTCCGCCATTGGCGACTTCGTGGATAGACACACTCGGAGGCAGTAGCCACGCATCTATCACAGCCCGATGGCTGGCCAGAGCACCTAAGCTGTTAAATTTGGGGTTTCTTTGCGTTGGTAACAGCATTCTTAGTGATAAAAAACACTCGTCTGCACGATTGAACGCATAACGGACATGACCATTTCAGCGAAGCCGGAGATCGATCTGCTTACCTTTCTCGTTCGACAATACTCACATGCGGCATGCGGCGCTCTTTCTCTTCTTTGTCTCTGCATTGCTGCAACCGGCTCTTTGCTCTCCACGAAGCGTGGCTCCTTAGCTTTGGCGTCGTATTGAATGGTTCCAAACATTGCTCCTGGGTTGTTTCTGTTACTGCTGGGAGTAATTGCGGGTGAATAGAGCGAGAGAAACAGCATGTTTTTGATACATAATCTTTCTATTCGAATCTGAAGTCAATCCACCGTAGCCTGCGTTTAACTCTTACCTGGCGCTTTGCAAACAAGCGAACCATGGCGGATGAACAACCAGGATATAGTGTAATCTGAAGCTTATCACAAAAGCTAAAAAATTTCAGAGGACTTTGGGTCCCCGCGTAACCGGAAGCTCAGATACACAGTAAGTCGTTGCATCAGCAAATTATCAAAATTGAATTTAAAGATCTTGATCGATATCCTTCTAGAAGTACTCCCCCTTACTTAGTATTACTTGGTAGGCGTAAAAAGCCACCCCCTATTAGGTAACGACCAAGGTCTGTGGGCATACAGTGAAAGCGCGTTAAGAAGCCTTTCAGCAGGTACAGTTGAGGTTTTCGAGTACCACTGGGATTACCTGTGGCAAAAGATACCCCCCCCCTTCCCCCTCCCATCGGGTGCCCATTTTCTTGGGCAGAAACCATGGCGGTACTATGTTGCTATGTTATACATGCTGGTTCAAGTTAAGATTTTTGTAATACGCCGAGCGGGATTGGGCCTAGGTCAGTAGCTAAAGCGGGGTACGAGAAGACTTGTGACGTGAGATTATCAAAAGTTATCGAGCCCGTTCTACTTAAGCTTTCCGACCAACGCCCTTGGGCGCTAGGACATGAAACCTATGTTATCAAAATGATTTGGTTTGAGTTAGCGAATCAGATGCGTCTAGCTCCCTTCCTGCAGTTGAGAAGGATTCGATAGACTTCTCACTATGGACTCTACCGAGCATTTATATCTTTGACATGAGTAATGTATAGGAAATCAAGACAATACCTTGCCCACCTACAGCTTTCGACCCCATTTGGTCGTTCTTTCACAGGTACTCGGCATTCTCTTGGACCATACTGAGTATAACTGCGGTCTTCACCATCTCTACACGCTATTCTAACTAGCCCCATTGTTTCCTGCACTCTTCTATGAGTATAGCAAAGGCTTCATGGTTGCTTCAAATTCGACTTATTGTACTTACACTCTTCCCACACACATCCAAAAGCGAACATCTCTCCCAACCTCTCTCTATTTGTCACCATGTCCATCTTTGATGAGTTCACCACGCACAATGGCATGCCCCAGGGTCTACATTGGTACAAAGTGATGTGTTTTGCCACCGGAATGGTGAGTTGCTAATCATATTATCTTTAAAGCAACAATGATAGCTAACCTATTTCACCCAGCTTGTCTTCTTCACAGCAGCCCTCGTCATTTACAACTACTGGTTTCACCCAATAGCTCATGTGGATGGGCCATTCTGGGCAAAAGTCACGCCTGTAAGGGAGCTATGGCTGGGCATGCGACGTTTTTCCTGCAGGTTTCCGCGGGATGAATGACAGTTGCTGATAGGAAAAAGTTTTGGCTGATGAGCTCCGTGAGCCGCCACCGGCTTAACAATGACATTGAAGCCTTGCACGCCAAATACGGTCAGTGAAAGCGGGATTTCTGCTGCTTGTATGGACTTATTAACTAACAGGCACTTGCAGGCCCTGTCGTAAGGATCGGACCTAACGAACTCTCCTTTGCTACCGAGGAAGCTCTCAAGGCCATCCACAACCCCGCTTCGGGCCAGCCCATTTTCACCAAAAAGGGAACGATCGAGTCCCTCCTGGCCAGGCTGATCTGGGCGGCCCCAAATGTTCTGACCACGCACGACAAGACGGCCCACAAGAGGTTGCGGACTGCGCTGCAGCCTGCTTTCACGGCAAAGGCCCTGCTTGAACAGGAGGGAATCGGTCAGTATCACATTGACAAAGCCGTTCAAGGCCTAGCAGTTGCCGCTACAAAAAACCCCGAGACCGTCTTCAATATATCCGAGGTAGTGTCTATGGTGATTTGGGATATTGTAGGTGATTTGTCTTTCGGGGAGCCGCTACTTCGGGACCAGCGAGGTGAGACAAACCAAAGAAAGCCTTTCAAGTCCCAGTTCGTAATGTTTAGTATTAAAGCTAACAGCAAGATAAGACAAATATGAGCACCTCAAGGTCACATATGCCACTGGTGCGCCGTTGCTTGAGCTTTTTCAGTTTTTGACAGAGATTCCAATCATTGGAGCTCTGGCCAAACTTCCAGTCATCATCACGCCGTACATTTACCGAAAGCCCAGGAACTTTCTGCTTATGAACAAGCTTAAAAGGTAAGCGATTAATGTCATACACCGGCATGCTATGGGTTCAGCCAAGGCACAATGACGTCGCATGACTACAATTCTGACTCATTGCCACCAGGTGCATAAGCGAACACGACGGCGACCGCAAGGATTTCCTAACCGCCATCATGGCGGCTAAGGAAAGTGCTAATCTTACGCCTGAAGAAATGCTCAGCAACTCGGCCCTTTTCGCCATGGTTGGCTACGACACTACGGCCACGACAATCTCGGCTGCCTTGTATCTGCTGCTGAAGAACCCAAAGAGCATGGCCCGGCTGACGACAGAGCTGCGTGACGCCTATGCCACCTCGGCCGATGTCACCGCCACCTCGACCCTCAAGCTACCCTACTTGGGCGCCGTCATCCAGGAGACGCTCAGGCTGCTTCCACCTATCAATGGAAGGGGCACGCACCGAATCTCCCCCGGCGCGGTGGTTGACGGCCTCTACGTGCCCCGCGGTGTCAATGTCTCGGCCGATCCCTGGTCCATCGGTAGGTCGCCGCGCTACTGGGCCCAGCCGCACACCTTCAGGCCGGAGAGATGGGTCCCCGGCGAGCAAGACGAGGGTCCCTGGCGGAATGATGTGAGGAGCGCTTGGCGGCCGTTTATGGTCGGGCCGAGAGTTTGCATTGGGCGCGAGATGGCTCTGCAGTCGATCCGGCTGACGCTAAGCAAAACCTTGGTGGAATTGGATCTGGAAATGGTCAACAAGGACTTTGTGTGGGAACGGGATGCGTCGAACGATTATGTGTGGCACAACTTTGACATTTTTGTCAAGTGCAAGCCTAGAGTTCGGGGTTGATGGTTACAATCCTGGTGAGTCGGCGTCGCCCAGGGTCTTGCTGGCAGTTGATGTCACCATCCAGAGGTAAGTAAGGAGAGACACAGGGGATACTTGTCAGACAAAGTGTTGAATGTCAAGATGTTGTTATTGTCCCATTATGCCTGGCTCCTCTCCTTTAATGCAACAGTGAAGAGCTGATTCGAGACTGGTCCGGGCAATTTTAACACACAGGGTCGCCCTCGCTTCCCTACGTTGCATTCGGCGCCGAATATTAGCAGCGTTAACTGCCAAGACCGAGACCTTTACGTATGTGTATACATCGTCTCAAGAATTGTCTCAGGAGTTGTCTCAAGACCCCACCCGGCTTCCGATCAAGGAGAGATTTATTAATCACGGGGTAGCCCGAACAGCTGTCAACCGAATAATACTCAAAAATAGCAGGAAACTTGACAGTCAACTGTGGTGAAATTAAACTTTGGCATCCGGGACACTGATGGTTTCCTGGGTCCATGTCAAAATATTTATAGAGCGCATTCTAGTCAGGTGGAGGCGACAGGTTCTATTATGATTCGCATAAGAAAACAGCTGTGCTTTTCTTTTGCATTTGAACTGGAATACTTAAATCCTACACCTTCCTTCTTCACAGGCGTGATATCCTCATATTCGGATGTTAAAACCAGTCAGTCTTTCGGCCATCCCAAATCACTTCTACGATACAAACATTCTTTACTACACCTTCAACCCACCTCTCTCTATTGCCAACCTAAATATAAAAAAACCCCGAATTGCACCTTAAAACTCGGTAGCATTAAACCACACGTTATAATGCATCTCTCCATCCTTTTCAGCGCTGTCCTAGTGTTAGTCTAGCCTCCCTGCTCGAATTTTTGACATCCCTAAGCTAACTGCATCTACAGTGGATATGTTGCCGGGGCGGGAGTCCAATGTGGCGTCCGTGCCGACGGAGGATTCGACGCGGCGAAGTCGACAGCTCGCACTGCGTCTTCGTGCACAGAGGCAGGCGGCATCCTCACCACTACAAAATCACAAACCGTTACCGGTATCACTAGCTGCTGCTCAGTAGACTTCACTATTACGGGCGCATTCAACAGAGCATGCCGCGGGACCGGAGAAGCCGCCCTTGGGTCTTTGCAAGGATGCACCCCCGAACCATAATAGTGGTGATACTATCACGGTCTAAACTCGGTTATATAGCAAATAAGTAAACAAACACAGTTTGCAGACACGACCTAAGTTCTCAACAAGGCCAAGGCGAGTGACGTGTTTGATGAGGTGCGGAAGGAGGGGATTCTTGGTGCAAGCATCGGATTTTGTCATTGCATCGCTTATACATAATGTGCATCATCTCTTGTTCCTCATCTTGCCTATGTTATGCCACAACATGGTTGGAAATTTTCTCAGACTTGAGTCTGACAATCTACTCACTCTAGCAAACTACCAAGCGACTGTACACACTCTCCCTGGTGCTTTGAGGGGAGAGCTAGGTAGACCATGCAGTAACTCTTTAGCCAGACTCGGTAACCCTTGGGGTCTCTGCGGCATTTCTGCCCCCTGAACCGGATTTCTCGACATCATCCTCGCCATCTGCCTTATCCCCCGGTTTCTTGACACTCTTCCACTCCGCACAAAGAGATCCAACCATTGCTGCCACGGCCAGTGCGACACCCAGGTACCAGGAGTGCGTCAGACCCTCATTGTAAAGCCGCAGAACAGGGTCTAGAAGTCCCTCAGGCAAGACGCCAGGCAGGCGAATGTTTGTTGCGCCACCGTCCACAATCTTCTCAACATCAACCTCTGGCAGCTGAGTAGCGACGCTCGCGGTGAAAATGTTGACAAAAAGAGCCTGCGCAACCGCAATAAAAATTGCACCGCCAAACGAGGACATGAACACGACGAGCGCTGTGCCCTGCGGCAGCTCCTCTGGGCCCAGGACCGACTGCACCGCCATGATGGGCGACTGCATCCACTGCCCAGATGCTAGACCGTACAGCACCTGGTAGCCAATCCACTGGCCCGGTGTAGATTCAGCGTTCCACGTTGTCAACAGACCGGCTCCCACAGAACCCAGAACGGACGCCCCGATCATAGACGGGTTTGCGTACCCCGTGCCCGTTGTCAGGGCGCCTGCCAAGACGGAGGAGATGCCGGTCGTGAGGATCATTGCCATGCTGCGCACACCCGCGTCAACAGCCGACACGCCCTGAATGGCCTGGAACCAGATTGGTATGTACTGGCGGAAGACAAAGTCAGAACCGCCGCTACACAGGGCCAGCCAGGCTGCTGCGGCCACGGTGCGCTTTGACACAACCGATATGGGCATGACGGCGTTACTTCCCTCATGGACCTCGACGGCCAAGAAGGCCGCAGAGAGAATGCCGGCTGTGACGATGAGCATGTATACTTTGGGGTTGTTCCAAGGATATTCAGTGCCGCCCCACTGCAGGGCTAGCAGGAAGATGACGATAGATGGAATAAGGAGCAGAGTCCCGATGGGATCAATTTTGTGCAACTTTTGAAGCCATGTCTTGGCGTGGGGTCCAAAACCCGCGGCGGCTGGTGCATGTAGAAAGCAGGCAATGAGTACCATAGCAACTGCTCCTATAGGAAGGTTGATCCAGAACTTAGAATGAGTGCATACGAAGTTAGCAAAGCAAAGGTCTTACCAGCATTGAGTTCCCCACAGATATAGACTTACACACCAGCGCCAGCTAAGCTTATCAGTGAACACGCCACCAAGTAAAGGTCCAGCAACAGAAGAAACACCGTAAACAGCCCCGACGATGCCCGTGCACAGTGGCCTCATTGGCGCCGGTATAGCAATGCCAATCATCACAAATGTCCCTGTCAGAATGCCGGCAGTGCCCATTCCAGCGATGGCACGACCGACTATGAGCATTTTGGACGTGGAAGAGCCGCCGCAAATGGCAGATCCGATCTCGAAGATGAGTATGGCGATGAGGTTCACGGTTTTGACAGAAAATATAGAATAAAGCTTGCCAAAGATGAGGTTGAAGCCGCATACCATCAGCAGGTATGCGCTGCCATACCAGCCAATGTCGTTAAGGGATGAGAACTCGTTCGTGATCTTGGGTATGGCGGTGGATATGATAACGGTGTCCTGTGGCGAGTATATGAG
>JARHUK010000437.1:3257-24162 GCA_031001725.1 Pseudopyricularia javanii
CTATGCGCGTCAGGGCAATCAACGAAAGTGGTAAGTCTTCCGGTACCAAAAACGCGGCAGAGGTGATCAGTGTTGATCCCTCCGAGAGTATGATGCACAATCTGAGCACCACCAAACACTAGACCAAGCAGACGACTAAAAGAAATAAGAAGAGAACACAAATGCTACTCAAAACAAAACCCGCGGAGGAGAGGCCCAGGAAGATATCTTGAGCCGATGCATGCAGAATATTAAACAAAATAGTGGAAGTCAAAGTACCCCAAAAGGGCATGACGATCACCGATACCCAAAACAAAGGATTTACAAGAAAGGGAGGTAAAAAAAGGGTAAAAAAAGGAAAAAAAACAATTTCAAACCGAACGCCTCTGCAATGAGCCATGTCATCATTCGTCGCCAAAATAAACAGGAATGCCATAGACACACACTGCCGCTGCGGTCAGGTACCTGAACCGACAGACGTCCCTCGCCCTGGCCACGGCCTGTACCAGTGAGGTACCCGGCTCCCTGATTGCCGGCGGCGGCGGCGCCCTGCCGGCGGCGACAGCAGCCCTCCTCTTGCCCCCCCTGGCCTCCTCCGCCTCCTTGAAGACGCCGTCCCCGACCAGTCCCCATTCTTCAAAGACCCTGACGGCCAGCCTGTCGATGTCGCGGTCCGTCACGTCCCACAGCGTGCCCGTGACGGCGGGGCAACCGGCCATGAGGTAGTTCCATACGGGCCCGTGAGTCTCAAAGTCACCCGCCTCGGCCAGCGACGCCGAGCTGCAGCCCCAGAGCAGCACCGCGGCCCTGCAGCCGCCCCGGAGCCGTCGGACCGTCCGGCCTCGGATGTACTGTGCTCCGCTGCCGTGTCCAAAGTAAAGCACCACGTCATTGCTGCGGAGAGCCTCCTCAAACTCGTCCTCGGCCGGCACCCGGCCCACGATGCTGCGCCAGCCGCGCCGCTTGCTGAGTGATGACGCCAGGGGCGCCTCAAACGTGGCTTGCGTCGTCTTGAGATCGCCGCCAGGGTTGAGGATCCATGTGCCCGAACTGCGGGAGACGTGTCTCCCGCTCGGTGCGGGGCTCTTGTTCCCCTCGGTCGTCGCCTCTGGCCGCCTCCTGTCCAGCAATAGCCGCCTAAGGCATTCGAGGGAGGGCACACGTGAGACGGCGTTACCCTGCATGCACGGCAAGGACTCCCATGGGAAGACGTGCAAAGCCTTGTCCAGAACAAGAACCGTGTGAGCGTGTCGGTTCCCAGCCGAGCCGAGCTTGGCAATCTTCTCTTGGAGCGCCGTATGGTATGAGTGGAGCGCATCGAAGGTATCGACACTCATGCCGTCGAAATCGATCTCGTCATAAGCGTTAGGCTCACCGTGAAACTGCAGAATGTCAACGACAAAGTAGAGAAGATCATTGAGAGCTTCGTCGAGGTCGTCACAGTTGGGGTCCGTAACGTCTCCCAGACCCACAAAGAGCTCGAGGATCCGAGGATCAAGAGTCACCTTGGTCGTCGCGGATGCGGATGCGGCCGCCTTTGTCCTCCTGCCCCTTACCTGCTTCCGCGATGGCAGGTGCTTGTCCAGAATGTGAGTGAAGCTCTTCTGGAACCGCGCCAGCAGCTCCGGGTAGCGCTTCTGCTGCGAGAAGATTCCCCTGAAGCCACCTAGCCACACCTGTTCTACATTGTCCAGCAAGCCCTTGAGACGCTGGTCAAGCTCCTCTCTCTCGGCCCACCATGCCGTCTTGGCACCCTTTGCCGACATGTCTCGAGCGTCGTGGCAGCTCGCGTTGGCCTGGCTTATGATTTCGAGAAGTTCAGCACGACCAGTTTGGTAGTTGAAAGATTCGCTGTCCGTGTCACGGGAGCTTGCGCGCTCAAGAGGCAAGCGGATCACAAACGGACTGTGTCCTGCCTGCAGCCGTGAGATGCACAAGTCGTGCTTGTTGTTACTAAGTGAAACTGAAATCACTGTCCAGTCGCTAGGAATAATGTCGATGTAGTCGCGCTGAAAGCGACCCAAGTCTGCCGTAGGGGCCAGACTCAAACGGCCACCAGGAGATGCGTCTCCCAGGTTGACTGGCACCGGCCACTCGAGCGCTTCGTTCCTGACAGCATGCTTTTCCAAGAGTAAGGCCTTGCGCTCTCTCCGCCAAGTGAGATTTTGAGCCGCCTCGACCGAGCATGTTGCCAAATCTTGAGGCCCCAGAAGGCGAGCCTTCGACGTGCCTGTCGCAGAAAGAATAAGCATGGTGCTCTGGAGCATCACAGCTATCCTATGCACCATTGCCGCGTCGCCAGAAACAACAGCAATCGAATGAGCCTCCACGAGACAGTCATGTGCGGCCTGGAGATTGACGAGGAAGTCGGGATGACGCTTGCCGGCAGCATTTGCAGCGGACCTCCCCTTCTGCGGCTGTGTCGGCTTGACCGGGGATGAGTGGTCAGATGCACCTTTGCAGACGGCAGGGAACGACAACGTCGAGTCCTGTATGACAGAGAAAACCGCATCCCTTGTCATCTGCTCCTGGCACTGGCCGAAATAGCACATTGCTTGCGCCAGCATCTCGCCGAGTTTACCCTTGCTCAGCTTTGTCAGGGCCTGGGATTTTTGAAGCGCTTCCTGGGCTGAGTTCCATTCCTTCTTGCGGACATGCGAAACAGCCTTGTGCACAACTACAGACGCCTTGAGAGTGGAGATCAGGATATCTGCAGGCACTGATGGTATTGGAACGGATGGCTGGGCTGCGGCTTCAGAAGCCGCAGCTGCCTTCTTGGTCGTCCCACGTGCAGTTGTGGTTGTGGAAGCGGCTGTAGCTGCTGTAGCCTTTCTAGCTGGCTGCCTGGTCGTTGCCTTCTCTCTGATGGGCAGCTTGGCAGTCCTTGCAGTGCCTTTACGTGTTGTAGTCAAGACCTGCTCTGGATTTTTATCGACAGACTCGCCTTCGACCAGCTCAATAACCTCTCGATCGATGATTTCTAACAGGGTCTCAGCTCGCTGTATCATTCTGACCTCTGCATCAAAGTCTTTGAGGTCGCGGTACAGCTCGCCGAGCCTGCACACCACGGCCACTGACATGCATGACTGGTCGCTGTCACGAAGCCTGGAGCTCGCAAAGTTGGCTAGCTCAAGCGAGCGCTCCAGCTTGCCTGCTCTGAGATAAACCGTTGCCAGCCACGACTCACACTGGGCCAAGTAGAGTCTCGCATTAGTAGTCTGAGCCAGTTTTTGTGCTTGCTCCGCATAAAACACCGTTTCTTGGAACATTCCCAAGTGGGCATACACGTGTGACAAGTGTGATAAGCTGCGGAACAGGGGGTAGAAGAGCCTCCAGAATTCCGGCCCAGCGCCAGCAGTGAGACCTTCGGGTGGCGGACTGGGTACCCCGGCCACTGAAGCTGTGAGACTGACGTTTCCTTGGTTTTCACTCGATTGAGCTGCCGCCGGGGTAATCGAAGCGGCTCGCTCGAGCTTTGTCCACTCCCTAAAAAGAATGCGGACAGTTTCCCGTGCGTGAATCAGCGCATGGTGAGCCTCGCCTTTCTTAGAAGCAATCATTGACTGCAGCAGGGTCGCATATGTGACCAAATCTCTTCGCCGGGATCTTGTGGTTGACAGTGACGGAGCATCCTTGACAAAATCTTGCGCTTGCTTGAAGTGCATCTCGCTGGAATGGAATCTTGTTAGCCTCGGGATCTTGAAGGGTTGTAGAGAGAGCTTAGAGCAGTTTCTGTACTCACGCTTCACTGATGTTCCCAGTGAAAAGATGGAACTCGGTAAATGCCAGATGAAAATCTGCAACGCTGTCGCAAGAGGTTGGCTCCTTCTCGTGAGCATACCTCAAACTAGCCTCAAGTATTTTTTGAGCCATGGAACATCGGCCGGTGTTGGCGTAGAGCAGGGCCAGGCTGGAGTTTGATGCTAGGCGGGTATCCGCATTAGTGTCTCCTAGCAACTCCGAAATCTTGTTGACAACTTCGAGGGCTGAAAGCTGGACCGAGTCGTGTCCCAGTGTTTTGGCAAAGTCCACAAGCGATTGTAGGTGGTGGATGAGGTGAGAGGCGTTGTCGATTCGCGTGTCTAGATCTGTGCTTGTCGAGCAACCTTCTGCAATCGTTCGCCACTGGTGTATCGACTGCTCGATGCGATCCAGGTCAGGGGTCTCTTTATTCATAGCAGACAGTGATTTGTAGTAGGCCCGGTAATGCTCCATGTAGCCACTCAAGGCGGAGTCTTCTGCGAATCCGGAGTTCTTGATCAGACCAACGACGGCCTCAATCTGGGAGTCGATTGCGCGAAGCTCGTCCGAGTTGTCAATGTTGGCTACAAACAGACACAGGAGAGTCCTCAAGCGACGTATCGGGTGTCTCGTGGGGTAATACTTGTTAAGTAACGATTCGACTGTTTTGTCTGCCATGTTAGGAAGTACACGGTCACTTTTCATGAGGATGAAGTGGAGTCGATGTTCCCGGACGGCCAGCTGCTCCGGTTCTGTCAGATCGACTGACCAGTCCACCCAAATCTGCTCCAGTTTGGCAATAGATGCTAGGGTTCGTGAGAGATTGACGGTCTTGGTGCTCGATTTCCAGGCAAGGGCAGGTGGTTGATTAGTCGAAGCCCTCACAACCTCCTCGAGTGCGCCGTCATCTATCAAGGCAGACCTAAGAGTCTGTAGCGCCCCAAGGGCCTCGCCGATGCGCCCTGTAGCCTGGCATAGCTCGGCCATACGTTCGAGCTTCATCGCAAACTGCGTCTTTTCCTTCTCGGCGATAGGTCGGTTCTTTGTGCATTCAATAGACCGTCGCAGTGCCCGCAGTGGCTCTGGATCCTTGGGGTTTTGACAAGACTCCAGGAGGGTACTATAATGAAGCCAGTGAAAGAGTGACATCTTAACATAGGGTGAGTTGGCCGCGGACTGAGGTCTTGGTGCTGCATCGCCCATATAGTCGAGAATCGTAAGGCAATCGGCCAGAATAGAGTCCATTTGCGTCCACGAAACCCGTTTCTCGTCTATCAAGATTTTGATCAACAGGAATGCCGAGTCGAGCATATGATGCAGCATCGTAGCAATTGTCTGACGTCTTTGCTCATAGTTTACGAAGTCCTTGGTGCTGCCGCTGGCTGGAATCGGCTTCCCAAGCCATCTCAGACAGAACTTGGGACATTGCAGGACCAACTCCTCCATAAGTATCTTGGAGGCTATTGGTATCGGATGCTCAGCTACCAATGCGCTCATCGCCGATCTTCTCGCAAGATTCACATTGGCCAGGAGACTCTCCAGGTCCGTGGTGTTTCCCTTGAGAATCCCTTGAATTCCCTCAAGTACTTCACGAAGCAGCTCCTCGATTTGTGAATGCTGGGCTGGATCTCTGAGTTGGATAGAGAGAAGCAAGGCTGCAATGGAACAGTGACTAGTGTCAGAGTCCTCACCGGGACGCATCAGTCCCTTCAACCTCCTGATCCAGTCGGCAGCTTCTTTGAATTGACGTGACTCTCTCGCCACAGCCCCGAGGGCCTGGTACAAGCTTGCGAGTGGCGATCTGAAGGACTCGGTAGGCTTGAAACCCTTGTCCTTGGCCAGACGGACGACGCGCTGGACAGCCTCGGCACAGCTCAAGTATAGCGACTCATCAGCAGCTAGCTTTCTCCTTGCATAGGCGCCAAGACATCTCCATAACGGTTGGATTATCTCCTTGTCCACGTCCCCCTTATGTCCGGCCAAGGCCCACCATTGCGTCCTTGCCTCCAAACCAAGGACGTGTATCTCAAAGGCGGCAGACGGAGATATGCAGAGGCGCGGCTCACAGGCTTCGGCATCTACCTTGCTAGATACGCTTGGCGAGAGCGACAGCATCAGCTGAGAAACCGTCTCCAGTTGGCGAGCGGCCTTCTCAGGGGTTTTGAGCCCACATTCAACGGAGGCAAGTAGCAGCGCCAAGGGTGATTTCTTGGTTTGGTCCTTGAGAAGCTCGACGGCAGGCATTGTATGTTGTGGTTTCTTCATCAGATGGAGCGTCCTGAGTGCCAACAATTGCGTCGAGATGACCAAGTCGATGACCGGGCCGGCGTCTTTGACTTGTATGTCACCAAAATCGAGAATGTCGCAGACTCGCGCAGCCGGGGTTGCAGCCTCAGCCTGTGTAGTCCTCGCCGGCTTTTTCTTAGCAGCGGCAACCGTGGCTGTGCCAGCAGTCGAACTCGGGTTTAGGAGGCTATCGAGTCTTTGCTTGAGATGGCGAAGCTCCTTGACTGCCTGGTCGAGCATGCCCAGTGCGACGAGTCGAGTAGCAAGTGCAAGGTGGCCATTCTCAAGCTGCAACTCGGGAAGGGTGAGTTCTCCGGCAGCGGCAAGACCCTTCAACGCGCCAAAGGCGATTCGTGCACACTCGATGACGGCCAGACAGCTGTTAGAGCGAGTTGTCGACGCTGCAGAAGACGAAGAGGCTGGCCGCCCACCGGGCCTCATGGGCGAGGAGGCCGTCCTGTTAAGCACACGGGGGCTAAGGGGTGTCATGGGCGCTGAACTCGATCGTCGCAGTGCGGTTCGTGAGGTCTTCTTGTCGAGCCCGTTGGTCTCGGCCGGCGGCTTGGCTGCCGCAGCAGGCGCAGGTTTCGCAGCATCGCTAAGGGTTTTCAGGGTCGCGTTCACAACTTTGGAGGCGAGCACCGCCCTTTCCCGTGGAGGAAGCGCCTCCCGCGCGTTCGCGTCCGCCTTCTTTGCGGGGGTCTTGGTGGTTGAGGCGGTGGCCGCTCTGGCAGGCCGTGTCGTACGCGTCTCGTTTGCGGTCGTGAGTTTCGTCGGGGCGGTGGCGTTGTTCGATGCTAGGAGGGTTTTAAGCAGGACGACGGTGGCCGGGGAGCATGTGGTTATGGATGAGACAGCAGACAGGACCGAGTCCGTCTGTGCCTGAGCAGTGGATGCCATGTAAGAAAGCAACGCGTGAAGGAGTCTGGTTCCTAATCATAACCTCTGACAAAAACAGTGTTGTTTGTTGGTAGCCCATGGAAAAGCTATACTAAGATTGCGATCTGGGGGTGGCTAAAGAACGAATAATGGTCGCGAAGCATGCTTTGAGCATATGGTGGACGAATTCGCCAAAAAAAAAAATAAAGAGGTTTAGAGGACCATTTAGCGATTGTTCGGTCTCGGCGCGGCTTATCCGAGACCACCGTGAGTGTGCAGGCTAAGGTGTGTGGCTCTGTGGTTAATCCGCCGCGTTGTAATCAATCGTGTTGATGAGTTTTGGATGGATTGACAAATCGGCATGGTCGTTGACAGAGCAACGGCCCCACCACAGGAGACTGCAGGGGGGGTTAGGATTTTGACACGCCAAGACTCTGCACTTTAACAATCCGCGCCTTCTTAGGTTCAGGCGGGAACTATTTGCGATCCATTGGTTGTACTTTTTTTTTCTTTTTCTTTTTCACCCATCATCTCAACCTTCAACTTTCGCAGTTGGACAATCTCAAGCCGAATTACTATCGGTCCCAACATGTTTACCCTACGAGCAGCTCGAATACTTCCCTCCCGTGGGCCCATAGCCATCGCCGCCACCCTCCCCTCAGTCTCTTCAGTACACCTTGCCAGGCAATTTGGAGGGGCTCGCTACATAAGCTATGGCCCAGGGCCGCAGACAGTCTTCAGCACAGAGTTCTGGAGGAGCCTGGTCCCCAAGCCGCTCCGCGGGGCCAAGTCCCGCCAGCTCAAATCCAAGGATTGGAATCCTGCCACCTTTTATATAGTCATTTTCCTCTTCATTGGATCAATGTCGATCCAGATGATCGCGTTGCGCAGGAACTATGAAAACTTTATGCGCCAGTCGGATGTCCGCATCGGGCTGCTCCGCGAGGTGGTGGAGAAGTTGCAAAAGGGCGAGGCTGTCGACGTTGAGCGGGCTCTGGGCACAGGCGATCAAGAGAAGGAACAAGACTGGGATGCTGGTGAGGACCAACTGGAAGCAAACCACAGGAACAATCTCCTGTAATGTCAAGCTAACCACTTACTTCATGCAGTTCTCCGAGAGATAGAAAACAGCCCCCCGAAAGCCAGGTCGAAGCGTCAGAAGAAACAGACACCAACAGAACAGCCTCTGGCAGAACAGAACCAAGACGAGTCCGAGCCCGAGACCGAGCCCAAGGAGAAGAAGCCCCCGCGGGCCGAGTTCTACTAGATATTGCAAATCTGGAAACACATAGTCTATGACAACATATCTTTGAACACCCCTGCGTTGTGGTCATACTTCGGCTGTGTCTGGTGTTCTGAAGTGTGAGACGTTCGCCCGAGTGCCTCGACCAGAGCCGGCAAGATGACTTCTGTCGACATCTCAACCCTGACGCCTCCCGCTCCCGTCTGGCTAGAGCCTGTATCTACAAAAAAGGCCTCCTCTCCTCTAACACCTCCCAGGTTCACAATGGCCAATGGCTTTCCCTGGTCCTTTGCCAGCTTTGCAAGGCGCCAAGCAGAGTATGTAGCCAGCGACGTCCCTAGCACGATTAGCTTTCCCGCCCTTGTGATGGCCTCTTCGGCAGCCGCCTTGACCTCCTGTGCGATGCTCTCCCCAAACATGACCACGGCTGGTTTCAGTATCCCGGCGTTGCTGGGCGCTTCCCAGGCCCCATCCTTGTCCACCTCGACCTTTGCCACCTCGCCATTGCTCAGTTGCGGAGGATGGTCGAGGCACTTGGGGCAAGCAGGATAGCGAAACGTGGTGTAAGGAGCGTCTGGCAGGTCGACATCTCCATCGGGGTTCGCCCTGATGCCCTTGGCTCTGCGCTCCTCCGGGTCTTCGGTCCCAAGAGCTCCTGATGCGATGGCCTCGTCAAGAAATGCTGCCCAAGCCGGGTTTAGTCTGGCCAGATTTTCTTGAAACACCTGTCTTGGATACTCGCTCCGGCATGTTGTGCAAACCAGTGCTCTGAGATAACCGTGGAGTTCCACGACGCTGAGTATGCTCGGAACGCCGTCCAAGCCCCTGAGCGCTGCCGCCTGATGCAGGCTATCCACGTTTTGGGTGACGATCGAAGACACCACGCCAAGGCTCGCGAGATCTGCGATGGCTTTGTGGGCCGCGTTTGGCTTCGCCTTCTGCAGCGAGGTCCAGCCTAGGAAGGATCGGGCCCAGTACCGGCGGCGGGCGGCATGGCTGGCCAGGAACTCGTGGTAGTATATCGGCCTGTAGGACTTGTTGACGCGGTATGTGCCCTTGTCGCCGCGGTAGTCGGCAAGGCCTGACGCGACCGAGAGGCCAGCTCCCGTCAGACAGGTGGCGGCCGTTGGGGAGCCACTCGCGGATGGCGCAGTGAGGAACTCTAACAAAGCCTGCACAGCCCCGGACTCGGTCTTGGCAGTGACTGGGAATATTTGCGGCGAGGGTAACACGTCCGTATAAGGGATGCGCATTAAAGGCTTGCGCAAGGCTGGACCGCTCATTTTGGCAGATGGATGGACATGGACGTGGACGGATTTGTGGATGGGGTGTAGCTGCTTTGCTGCGGGTCAGCTTCCGAGATATACCTACCTAGGTAGGTAAGATAGCTAGTCGTCATCGTCATAAGTGGATTCGGACGGTGGCTTGTTCGCGTATTCAGAGCTAAGCATACTCTATCCACTGTGGCACAGTCAGTTTTGTCGGCAAGTGGGGGGATAACAATTATTAAATCAAGGTGAAATAATACTAACTTCAAGTTCGTGCTCTTATTCCCCCCACCTTGCCGAGTTACGCATGGGGATGGATGGGACTTTGAACTTGATCAACTCGGTAAAAGTGCCTTTGCTAAGCTGCTTTTGGTCGATCAGGGAAGTTGGTCTTGTGGACTGATGCCTCTATTGGTCGAGCCACTGCTATTTTCGTCCCAAAAGCTAAGTTAGTTACTAGTAGTATACGAGGCTGTCACCTTTTTTTTTTGACACGTCTGGTGTGCTAAAAATCTTGTCTGGTAGGTAAGGTACGTACCTTATGATGCAATCAATCTAGGGGCTGCTCCGGCTCCATCCGCTCCCAACACGATTCAAACTACATCAGAATTGAAACGAGTTATCGGCACCTTTTGGTGGGATTCGGGGGTGGGAGGGGGCACCTGGGGCACCTGGGTGAGGGTCACGTACTCGTACAATTTATTTTGCCTGGATCTGGATCGGTAGAAACGACACGGTTGCGGTTGCACCCCATTCCACCCACGCGCCCATCAACCTCAATGCTCAAGGGTCAACCGGCAGCAGTTTTTCCTTTTTCGTGAACCAGCCGGACTGGGGCTCTTTTCGCGTGAAACCGTTGTCGCTCGCTACCTGTACCTGTGCCTGCGCTTTTGTTCCTCGCTTTTCAGGCGCTCACGGACTGCCGGCTTTGCATTATAAAAATTGATGCCTCCGTTTCACGGTGCACATCCCTCGCTCTCGCAGAGGTTGAATGCCCGGGTAATTCTTGGTGGTTATAGCATAATCGGCTTTGCCAGCACCTCCCGGCTGTTGAGAACACGCTGTCCCGACCGCCACAATCAACACCGCGTATACCAAACCACTTCAACCGTCATTGTCAACACCAACATCAACACCACCTCCTCCTCATCCCCTCGAAGCCTAGTCCTGTCACCCGCCTCTCCCACGTCTCTGTGTCGCCACACCTCGGCATCGACTCTATACACAAAGCTTGTCGCAATGGCGACGCAGCAACAAACACGCAGCCATTCTGGCCATGGCCATGGCCATGGCCACCACCACCACCACCATGGCGACAACGTCTACCTTACCTCGCGCAACAAGAACGACGCCGGCGTGCGCATCACCCGCATCGGCCTCTTCTCCAACCTCGGCATGGCCGTAGCCAAGGGCGCCGGCGGCTACATGTTCAACTCGCAGGCCATGGTCGCCGACGCCTGGCACAGCATGACCGACCTGGCCTCGGACGTCCTGACACTCGCCACCGTTAGTGTGAGCCTGCGCCCGCCGACGAAGCGCTTCCCGACGGGCTTCGGCAAGATCGAGAGCTTGGGCTCGCTCGGTGTCTCTGGCATGCTGCTCATTGGCGGTCTGTTCATGTGCTACAGCAGCCTCGGGACCTTGTACGCGCACTTGTTCCTCGACCCGTCGGCGGCGGCCGAGTTCATGGCACACGGGCACCACCACGGGCATGGGCATGGGCACGGGCACGGTGGGCACGACGGCCACCTGGTGCCTAGCTTGAACGCGGCCTGGCTAGCGGCCGGGACGGTGGTGATCAAGGAGTGGCTCTACCATGCTAGTAAGTTTTGACGTCTTTTTTTCAGGGGCGGGCTAGTTCTGCTCCATGACGAAAATCCACAGATAGCAGAGTCGGAACACAGTTGACAACCTTGCTAACTGCTTCAAACCCCTCACACAGCCATGAAAGTCGCCCGCGAACGCAAATCTTCCGTGCTCGCCTCCAACGCTATCCACCACCGCATCGATAGCCTCACGGGCGTCGTCACGCTTCTCGTGATCCTGGGGGCCAACTTCTGGCGCAACGCCGAGTGGCTGGACCCAACAGGCGGCCTGCTCATCTCGCTGCTCGTGATCAAGGGCGGGTTCGGCAACACGATAGCCTCGCTCCAGGAGCTCGCGGACCGTGGTATCGACGACGAGGTCAAGCAGTCGGTGCGCAAGCAGGTCGGGAAGGGGCTCGAAGCCTTGCAGCACGACCATGTCGAGCTGCGAGACGTCTCGGGCGTCAAGTCCGGGCAGAACTACCTCGTCGACATTGAGCTGGCGGTGCCCAAGGCCTGGACGGTTGAGGAGTGCCGCGCGGTCGAGGACGCCGTCCGCACGCAGGTCGGCGGCAAGGTACGCGGGGTCAGGAGGGTCAGGGTGCGGTTTGTGCCGAGGGAGCAAGACGGCACCGAGGTTCGCAAGTTCGACGAGTTCATCCCGGGGGACGTAGAACCGGAGCCAGAAGAGGTTGAGGACGATGACAGCAATGGGAATGCTCACCCCAAATCTCAGTAGGCGCGGCGAAGAGAAACGCATGGGTATTTTGAGTGCGACTTGACTTTGGCATGCATTTTCTTTGGCGCTAAACGGCGGGGGTGTTTTATGGTTGCTGAACATGTTGATTCGCACTTGGATGGGATTGTAGTGATACCTCGCTCTAGACTGCATATTTGAAAATCTTTTTTTGTCTTTTTTAATCAGTCTCTCTCTTTTGTTTATCTTGGATTTTCTCGATCTGGATAGAGGGATACCAGACAGACCGTTGATCAGATGAGAGGATGCCATCCATTGGATGCCAGCTACGTGTCATGTAGATCAGACCAAATGTCGCAAAAGCACGCTAGTTCACCAGCCACTGGTAGCTTTCGTCTTGCCTACTTTTACCCGATGGCATTCCTCACTGTTGCTTGCAATAATATTTCATCGATACACCAACAAGATGCACTCTGAGCTTCTCATCCGCTGACGTTCCTTTATTTTCCAGTCGGGTTTGGAAACAGACGCCGGAACCATCCAGGCCATTTTCACCGACCCAGGCCCTGTCCCACATGAGCGGCCCCGCCTTAAGCGAGTTACGTCACCTACCCTACAAAGAGCGTACCTTTTCCCTCTAGACTAGGTCTAGGTTCTCGTGCCTACCTAGCGATCAACGTCTTCATACCGCCAAGTGAAGTGTACTATATAAATTCCAAGGCTCAAGTATTTACTGCTTACGGCGAGCCCCCATGTCCTCGGACAGGATCGCAGGCGTCAAAGGCAAGTATTGTCTTTTTTTTTTCCTTCCCCTCCAAGAGCAACAGACAATACTCTCATGCCTTGCTAACGCTCCTCCCCAGACGTCTTCAAGAAGGGTTGGCACCCGGAGAAAGAGGGTACAACGCTGAAGCAGCAGGTGGCATGTTCCCCTTGTCGCTTTTATTACCTCCATATCTATTAGACCACGCAAGTGTCCAGGCTCGTCCTAACATGTCCCGACCCTCCATCAGTCTGGTGTCTTCCGAAGGGGCGACGGCGAGCGACACGCCACACACAGCGCCACCCCGATCTCCCAGCTCAAAGACCCGGCCTCGTTCGCACCCCCACCCAAGCGGACGATAGCGCCCCCTCCTCCCATTGCCTCAACAACCTCGACACACCCGAGCCCACAGACACGGCAGGCCGCCGCGAGCCCATCGTCGCAACCGTACCAGGCCGCCAACCACCCACCAACTCCTCCGCCCAGGCGGTACCCTGCGCAGTCCGCGGGCCCCTCCCCCAGTCCCCCGACGACAAGTCCTGCTCCCGGGGGCCCTCCGAAACTGCCTCCGAGGTTGCCGCCACGGAATGGCAGCTTTAACCCCACGCCGCCTGTCACAGCCCCGGCGCAAGATGCGGATCCCGAGGCAGGGGTGATGAACCGGGGCGCTGTGGGCCGGCTCGGGGCCGCAGGAATATCCGTCCCGGGCCTTGGAATCGGCTCCTCGAGCAAGAACAGCTCAACCAGCTCGCCGTCTGGCAAGGCCACTTCGGGTATCCCGTCTCAGATCAGCGGGTTATCGTCACGCTTTGGCAAGTTGGGGACGTCGTCATCGTCAACACCGCCACCACCATATACAAGCGGCCCCGCCGCCGCGTCCACATCGTCTCCAAGCCCTCCAACCGGCGGCACGACGTTTGCGCAGAAACAGGCCGCGTTTAAAACAGCAACCGACTTCCGCAAGGACCCAAGCTCCGTGTTGCTCTCGGACGCCCGCGCTGCCGCCTCGACGGCCAACAACTTCCGACAACGCCACGGCGACCAGGTTGCCGCCGGGCTCAAGACTGCCAACGGACTTAACGAGAAATATGGCATTTCCGACAAGCTCTCCGGGTATCAGCAGCAGCAGCAGCAACAGCATCAGCAGCCTAGTAGCAGTAGCGGCGCCGCTAACAGCATGGCGACGACTACCAGCACGGCGGCTAGTCTTCTGGCCAAGAAGAAGCCGCCGCCGCCTCCGCCGACAAGGAAACCGACCATCGCGGTTGCTGGTGGAGACGTGGATGTTCCGCCCCCGGTGCCAATGTCGACCAGACCTACCTTTTGATGTGCTTAGTTAGACTTGTTCTTCAGTAATATTTTCTCAGGCCCCGGCCAAGACATGTTCTAGAGATCTATGAAGGGCTTGGGTACGCTATATTGACTGCACAGCAGAATAAATGTAGATCCGTCCCATCCTTCAGGTTCAAGGCGCTCGGGCACTCGGATCCATTACAACAACCAACTACCAAGTTCCTGCTACATTGCTTATGTTGTCTCCGTTCCCGGGTGTATGACATTATCTAGCTTTCTTATAAGAGCCCATGGAAATTAAGTACAAGAGTTTTACCAAAGATTGATATTTGACTCGCCGTTCAACGGTCCATATACAAGAAACCCAACGATGCTTCTAGAGGACCAAACAAATGAACTCCTGGCAAAGAATCTACACCAAAATATCTCTTTCTCAGTCAGCAACGCGACAGCGGTTAGTTCCTCTTGTTTATAGCTCACTCTGCTATCATATTTCTCACACTTTGTCAGGAACTGGTACGTGCAAAATGCCAAAAGTTAAGAATTCTTTTTTGCTGGATATTTTTCTCGTGGCTGAGTATGGCCTTTTCCATTCCCACTCATACCAGTAGCTAGCCCATCGACAGCTCAGTGTCCCAAGACCACAACCTTCCTTGCACAGCGACAATTCTCAAACCTTCATCTCGGTCAAACCAGCCTTCCAGAAGGTGAAGTACGGAGTCTCGCCCTGTGTGGAAGCCCATGTCAGTAATGATATCATTTGGGTTGGGATATGATAGAGTACGTACATCCTCCCTGAAGTTCAGCTAAACAAACAAGAAATCATCATGTTAGTATTCTTCCCACTGGATTATAATTCAAAGAGCTGGTATATGTGATTCGGGATACAGTGCGGCCTTATAATGCACTCCCGAAAACCAGATGTAGAACGGGGTAAAGATTTGACGATTAAACATACCAGGGCAACCCTAGATTTAAACAAATATGATCAGCAGGAGTTCGAAAACTGCAAGTTTGGTCGGAGTTGATTACTCACATTCCATTGACGTCCATGCTCTCGCCGACGTAGAAGTCGTAGTCCTTGATGTTCTTCATGACCTTTGTGACGAACGCAAGAGACTTGGCCATGAATTCTTTAACCTCCTCTTCCGAGGCACCGTTGGCCTCGAGGGTAGACTTGAGCTTCTTCATGTACCCTGATGCGTTGGCGAAAAAGAGCACAACGTTAATATGGTGGACGCAAACCAGGAGAAAGCAACTGCCCAATTTTCTCACCCTTCACGTGAAGCTTGTACTGGTCCTTGTTGTAGCTGGTCTGCTGCAGACGGAATGAGTGGATAATGTCGTTGACCTGGACGGCGCCGTCCTCAAGGGCCTCTTCGGCCTCCTCAGCGGAAGCGTTTGCGCCGGTGTCTGTTGTCAAGTCATGTTATTGTGAGTCAGTCAGTGTAATTTGTTGTTTGATCCGCCGCCATCCTTTTGAGGTTTTCTTTCTCTGAGGCGCGTCGGCGACCAAACGTTTTTTAACATTGGGCCTTTCGAGGTCTACGCACCGACGTTGACAGCACCCAGAGTGATCATGTTGCAGTTGACCTCGTAGACAATGTCGTCGACCAGCTTTGGGTTGTTTGCGTCCGAGAACATCTCGTCGCCGGAGACAACGTCCTATTGCCAGGCGGGCGCGCGCGCGGGTAAGTTAGAAACGGGAAAGTGGTTTGTTGGCCGGTCGTGGCAACAAGACTTTGTCGGGAGCATTCCCAGACGCACCTTGTAGATAATCATCTTGACGGGTTGTTCAAGCGAGGACTTTGGAAGCTGATTTAAGACTTGAGACAAGGCGATCGCAAGATTAACAGAGGCTGCTTCCCAAAGTGAGGTTGCGATGGGCGAGAGGAGAAAAAGGGACGTGACGCGGGGTTAAAGAAGGCCGATAAATGGACGAAAAAAAGAGCGCCCCGCCATGCAAGAAGGGGATCGAGGGGAAGATTTAATTATCGAGCACACAATTCGTTTCCCACACAGTAAAGGTATCCTTGCAAGTCGGAACCTGGGAGTCACGTGTAGATGGTAGCGAAGAGCAGTACTAGACTACAGTACAGGAGTAATATGGTGGGAAAGATCATTCGTGAATACACACGCCACCGAGCCCAATACCCGAGTAGCCACTTTGCCACCGTCAGCCACCCCCTGGGGAAAATGGTACCATACAAAGAGGGGAAAGGAAAGCCTTCAATTATGCACGAAATAACAATACTGATATTACTGGCTACTGGGTGGGTAGGAAACTACATGCACAATAAAAAGTCTTGTCAGTTTTTCTCCATCGCCAGCATGACAAGTCACGTGCATTGGTGTGGAAAAATCGAATGCTGCAGGGGTGGTCGCGTCCTTCACGGTACTTGGGTTACAGCGTTCGGCAGCCCTGCGAAAAAGTGGAGGGAAATGACGACGTGTTGCTCCAGGCAGCTGCAGTGCCTCAAAGAAGATGGATATTTTCTGGATACATGCCTGCCTGCGAAATAGCGATGGGTGCATTAAAATCAACTGCAAACCCTGTGTCAGGTCACCGGATAGCGACGGCTACTGATGCGGCAGAAGCATGCGACTGTCCAAAACAGTTGCCCGTCAATCGCACGACTTTTGCGGAAGTGCCGGATGATGATTTCAAGCGAAATTGACCCAATTGAGCGGCGCACTCCCGTCTAGATCGGTGATCGGCCATGCCTAGGTCCAGAAAAAGCATCAGTAATCAACAGCCGATTGATTCCCACACTAGAACAACCTTGCCGACCAGGGGAGGCGACTTTTTTCCCTCGTCTTTCCCACCGAAACCTTGCGAAGCCGAGCCAGCTATTCCTCCCTGTTCACCATTCTTGTCCCTCTTTTGTTCTTCCTTTGGTGTTTTACGATCACCTTTTTTTTCGTTTTATCTGATCGCATCCATTCCAACCATCATCCATCTCGCCAGATACCAGAATACCAGCTTGACCACTGACTTCAATTCGATTCCACGATTCCGCCCACATCGACTCGGCATCGACCAATCTCTGTCGTGCGTCAACCCTTCTGTATCGAACTGTGATGGTCAACCTTGTCGGCAACATCACCGCCATGGCGAATTCGACCGCCATGTCGGACTTGCCGCCCCTTCCGAGCTATAGCCTGACGCCGTTGCCCGACTTGCTCTCCTTCATATCCGACTTCTGGCTTCCCATCATCGTTCCACACATCGCATACTGGCTGCTATCAGGCTTTTTCCACCTGGTCGACGTCTACGATTTGTTCCCGCAATACCGTCTCCACACACCCGAGGAGATCACGTCTCGAAACCACGCCACCCGCTCCGAGGTTCTGCGCGATGTCCTCTTCCAGCAGGTCATACAAACGGTGACAGCAGCTGTACTGTCAATTACAGACGAGCCCCAGATGGTCGGCGGAGAAGATTACGCCGTAGCCGTCTGGGCAACGCGCATCCGGCTGGCCCAGCGTGCAGTTCCTACGATGCTAGGTCTCGTCGGAGTCAACGCCGCCGCAATGTCCAGAAACATGGCCTCCACTGGCCACACCTGGCTTGCCGGGGCACTCGCCGGCGGCCACTATCCTAATCTCGCCAACGAGTTCGTCGCCGGTGCAACTCAAGCTCCCGCGTTTGCGACGTGGGAGATGATGACCGCCAAGGCTATATACTGGGTGCTGCTTCCCTCGTTCCAATTCTGGTTCGCTGTGGCTTTCCTCGACACATGGCAGTACTTTTGGCATCGACTGATGCACGTAAACAAGTGGATGTACAGTAAGCAACCGACACGGATCCCTGTAATCGTTGCCCTATGCCAGCAAGGCAGGCAAAACATTTGGGGGTCTCGACTAGGCTAACAACAGTGTGTCCCGTTCTAGCCAACTGGCACTCCCGCCACCACCGACTCTATGTCCCCTATGCGTATGGCGCCCTGTACAACCACCCGATTGAGGGCTTTTTGCTTGACACTGCGGGCGCTGGCCTTGCCTACAAGCTGTCTTTGATGAGCCCACGCATGGGCCTGGTGTTTTTCTGCTTCAGCACAGTAAAGACCGTTGACGATCACTGCGGTTACAAGCTCCCGTGGGATCCGTTGCAGAGGATCACGAGCAACAACGCCGCCTACCACGACATTCACCATCAGAGCTGGGGCATCAAGACCAACTTTTCGCAGCCCTTTTTCACCATCTGGGACCGGTGGCTGAATACCATGTACAAGGGAGAAGTCAGCGACAAGTACGAGAGGGCCAAGAATGCAGCTGCCAACAAGGCGGCGAAGGAAGCGGCCGCCAAGAGCCAATAGAAGGACTTTTCAAAAAAAGACTCGAGCGTCGGCCAGCTGCTGGCGGCGCAAACCAGCCATTAGCTTCAGATCAAATCTTTCTTATCTCTCGGTCTTTTTCTTTCTTTCCCACCGGGCCGCTGTCAAGGCCTGGTTCCTATGTTTCACTCGCGACCCTGCGCCACGTCTGTCCGCCTGAAGGTTGACGATGGGCGCGGGAAAGTTTGGATGTAATGTGAATCGGCTGGGCTTGGACTCGAACAGATATCTTTGTTTTGGGTGGGCATTGGTGTCGGCGTTGCAGTTTTTTTATGTTTACACTTTGTTGGGATTTTCTTTTGTCTTATTTCGATATTCCCGACGGGACCACAACGTTGCACATAAGATAGGAGATGAGGGACTTCGGCCGAACCAGTGTTTGGTCTGTATGATGTTTTTTTTAGGGAAAGGAGATTTGGGGGCCCTTTGCCTGGAGAGACATGCCTTGCTCCTTTTTCGGGAAGATGGGATGGGACTAGACTTTTGAGTTGGTCCCAGTCCGGATTTAGATACAATCCACTGGTTCATGTCACCAGCAAGGGGGGCTTGACTGCTACCCGGAGGATAGCCTAATCATAATTATTTCCAGGTTTCGTCTGTTCTGAAACCCTGAGGCATGATGGGGATATATGAGGAGTACCTGCGAGGCTGTGTTGGACGACAGGCTCGGTTTCGCTCGGCGGTAGCCAACTGCAGCAGGCCCAACAACCTAAGAATTCTGCAGGCGCCAGATGAAAGGCTCAGGCGAAACTTGGAAACTATCACAAGAGAATTCAGCCACCTTTGGAATGGCGGTGTTTCCCAGGGTGAAAACCTGCGGTAAATACCAGGCTACAAGCCCAAGGGCGCGCCGCATACAGTCACTTGGCATGGATGGGTTGGGGGGAGCACGGACGGCCCTTAATGACCGGCAAAGCCGAGTGAGTGTACTGCACATAGTCCCGACGGTAGCGAATAATAAATATTCAGTCCTTGTTAATAATTAGTTGACACCTGGTAGTGCCTGGTAGTGGCATCCCGATCCTCCGGCTCGGGTAAATTTGGCATGTACTGTACGCAAGGTAGTTTAAAAAGAGCTGAGGCTAGAAGTCCTTATGGACCTTGGTCTAGATGTCGGGCTTTCTACTGACCTGGTTCTTACAAGTGCTTTTTCTATATTGCTTGCCTCCCCGCTACTCATGGATAAGTGATGACAAAAAGAAGCAAGAAGTATTCTGTCTGCACGGCAGTGAGTTGCAAAGGAAAGGAGGTCTAGACCGAAAGTTGAGAGTGCGGGAATGGCGTCAGGTAGCACGATATATTTGGCATGCTAGCGTACCAATCGTTTGGTTTTTTTTGTTTTCTTTCTTCTTCTTTTCTTGGTCGTTTGCTAGAACGGTCATTTACCATGTCATCCGGAAGGGAATCAACTCGCCGCTTTCTCTATACGGCCTCTTTTTCAGGTTCGTCACGTGCCACCATACATAGCACCGCAGCAGTTGTGTTGCGCGCAAGATGAAACGAATCGTAGTCTTTTTCGCGTCTTTTGGTCCAACAAGAAAGAAGATGCACGCACGCACGCAATTCCCCATCGCCAGAAAAAGAAACAGAGCGAGCGGCCCCTCAGGGGAAATATATGCAAGGATCACAAGCTGAGACGAGGTTGATCAATGCTACGGCGGCTAGGCTGTGGCTGGGCTGTCGGGGTTCCAGCGAATCAAATCGGCCTTGCTACCCTTGTGTCTCGGGTGTGAAAAATGGGGGGGTTGCTGTGGTTGCACACTGCCGGTACCTTGCATCCCTCCACACGACCTGAGATGGATGGCATAGGCGACTACTACTGTGCGTCGTAATGGGGAGAGAGACTGACTTTTGACGACGCAAACGGACGCGGGAATGCTACCTAGGATGGGAGAGATGCCCACACCAAATAATCGACAGGACAGAGCTTCAATCTGCAATCAATCTCAGACTCTAGTTGTATTCTATCTGTAAACCGGGTGTTGTGGGCGGAGATTGGAAGGGACTGGCTCCCACACCACACCGGGGAGGCGAAGGTGAAGAATGGAATGGGTTGTTGTGGTTGAGGACTGGGACTGGGACTCGCATAAACGACGACGGTCTACCGAGGTGGCCCATGCGTCCCACCCGACGCTTTTAGACCTGGGTCTTTGAGGTTATTCGCGTGTCTTTTTTTTTGTCAGGGACACATACTGTACAGTAGTGCTTTCTCTCTCTAGTTCTGGACGTTGAGGGGCGATGTGGAGGGGATTTTCAGGGGGATTCGCATGGGAAGGAACGACAGTCAGGTACCTGGGCAAAGGTGTGTAAAGTAAAGTACACGTACGTACCTTACCTGACATAGATTAATTAACATATAACTTTGTATTGCGCCCTTTCGTCACCATCTCGCAATCATTCCGGACTTGGGTTTGCTCCCAACTGCGTGCCGCAGCGTTTGATCCAATCAATCACTCTTTTTGCTGTTATTCTTGTCCTTTTTTTCTTTCTCTTTTTCTTTTTAGTATCCTCTTATTTTCTTGTCGTTTTTTCCATTCTTTATCCGTCAGCCTGGCCGCATGTTTCAAGCCCGTTCTTTGTCTGCTTTGACCAACCACCCAAATCCGGACAAGAC
>JARHUK010000438.1:0-16676 GCA_031001725.1 Pseudopyricularia javanii
CCCCCCCCCCCCCTAGCGCCGGTGAACAAGCGTTGCAAGACTGGCTTTTACAAGCTTCACGTGTAGCCCATAGTTGACTGGCACTCGAAAGCATCAAAAAGCTAGCTTTTTTTCCATGAGGAATTCTGTGGAATCATGAGGGGCACCGGAGGGCTGGATTGTCAAAGTCGAGCCCTGTATCACACTGGGTCTCCTTTCTACGACGAAAACCATATAACACGAGACCGGTGAATAAAGTCGCAGTTTTGGCTTTTGCAAGCTGCGTGTGGATTCAGGAACTGCCTTTGACTGTCGCAAGAATCGGCAAGATGCTCCCTCTGTTTGACGACATGGACCGAGGACGAGAGCCCTGTGTTATTCTCAGTCTCTAGGATGACGAGGGAAAACATCCAGAGACAAAACAGGGAGAAGAAATACCACGACGATACATTCTCGTGACATTTTACCAAGCTTCAACATCAAGATTGCTATCAAGATAGCTGTTCATTAGTAGCGTACATGTATTAGTTGTAGTACGCTGTCACAAAAGCTTGTCTTGACATTACAACAAGACCACTACCCAACAACAAATTCTCCCATCTTCGAACCTCTGTTGCGGCGACATGCTCCCATCCATAAATGAAAGCGACTACTCACATGGTATGAAATATTGCTCATCTCGCCGGGCCACGACCTCGCCGCACCTTAAAGGATCAAACTAATGTTCATGTGATCATCCACCCGTAAACAAATGTACTAGTCTGGTCCCTACAAAGCTTGAATCGACATCACCAAAGCCGGCGCGTAACAAACACATTCTGCAATTCGAGGCCCCCATACACAGACAACACAATCAGTCCTCCTGGTATGAAATCTTCCGCATCTCGCCCAGCCTCGACCTCGCCGCGCTTAGTGCGTTCTCCAGCTGCAGAATCTCGACCTGTGATGGGGGTAGAGTTTGTTAGCTTCGAGACCAAAAAAAAGAAAAGAGAAAAAACCAGAAAAAAAATGACGTACCTGCTGCTCCATCTCCCGCACCTTGAACTCGTGCGACCCGAGCTTCGAGTAGTCGACCTTGTCCTCCTCGCCCTCTCGCTCCTTGATGAGCGCCTGCACCTGCCGGACGAGCGACCTGCACGCCGCGCCGACCGCCTTGCTGGCAGACTCGAGGCCCTCCTGGCTCTTGGACATGAAGCCCGCCTTGACCCTGGACGCGGCCACGAGCTGCGCCGTCGACGCCGCCACGTCGTTGGACGCCACGATGAGCTGCTCGGGGCTGTTCCTGTTGCTGATGACGCCGTCCGCCGTCTCGATGAGCGTGTTTGTAGACGAGGCGACCGCCTTGGCCGCCGAGATCAGACCCTCGGTCCAGCGGTTGTTCTTCTTGTAAAAGGCCGTCTTGCTCGACGCGCCCCGCCCCGCCTGCACAATCTCCTGCTGCGTCGCCGTCGCCGCCTTGATCAGCTGCGCGATGGCGTTCGTGATTGCCATCGCCGCGTCCAGGATGGAGTCGTTCACCTTGAGCTCGTAGGTGCTGTAGCCGTCTCTCGGCTTGTTCTTCAGCTTGGTCAGCCTGGCGGCCGCGGCGGCGATGGCGTCGGCGGCCTTGCTCAGCTCGTTGTCCACAATCTCGCCAAGGTCTCCCTTGAGCTTGCCGAAGCCGGGCGCAAAGGTCTCGACCAGCTTGGACAGCTTCTGCAGGTTCATCTGCACGTCGTTGTTGCTGTTGATGACGACGTCCGTCTTCTGGATCGGGTCCATTCCCTCGAGGCGGAAGCTCTGCAGGCCCCTGAGGAACTTGACCGTCGAGAGGGCAGACTGGCGCGCTCCGTTCATCAGGGAGTCGGTCTTCCTGTCGTCGGTGGCAAGGCGCGTGATACCCTTGGTGTTGTTGCAGACGTCTGCAAGGGCGCTGGAAAAGACGTTGACCGACTTGATCAGGTCCGAGTGCGTGCTGTTGGGTCCGTCGGCGATAAAGTTATTAAACGCCGTGGCGAACTCCATGGCGCTGGCCGAGGCCTTCTCAATCGTGGAAAGCACGTATGTTGGCGATGCGTTCTGGTTACCGGCCTGCATGGTCGAGTCGAGCTCGTACAAGGCATCGTCAACCCGCTGCACACCAGCCTGTAGTACCGAGTCTATAATGTCGTTGATCTTGTCCACGTTTGCCAGGATCAGAGCGTCAATCGTGCCGTCGAGCGCATTGTCCGTCTCGCCTTGGTTTTGCCTCAGGTCATTGAGCTCAATCAAGGTCTGGTCCATCCCTGCCTTGTAGACCTCGAGCTCCTCCTCCTTCTCGCGGAGCAGCTGTTCGAGATCCGATCCGCCCTCGCGCAGCTTCTCCTGTGCCTCCTCTAGTGCCCGCGACTTGTTGCGCAGTGCCTCCTCAAGATCGGCCATCTCGCGGTTGTACTTGGACAGCATGGTCGACAGCTCGTTGCCCTTGCTGCGCTCCAGGTTGTCTGCCCGGTCCAGCGCCATGCGAAGCTCGCGCTTCAGCTTCTCGACCTCGTCCTTTTGCGAGCCCTGGAGCCTATCCTTGTCGTGCATGGCGCGGTCCCTCTCGCGGATCATGTCCGCGAGCTCCAAGTTCTTGGTCTTGATCTCGCGCTCCAGCTTCTCCCTCTTTTCAATGGCCTCCTGAGCAGAGGCGGCCTTGAGCTGGACAGACTTGAACTTTTGCAGCAGGTCCAAGTGCTCGTGACGCAGCTGCGAGTAGAGCTTCGCCAGCGCCTCGTACTTGGAGCGCCACGTGTTGAGCTGCTCCTGGAGCGCACCAATCTGGTCGTCTTTGCTCTTCATCTGCTGGCCCAGGCTGTTCTGAATGTGCATCAGCTCTCCCTCCAGGCCCTTCACACGCTGGTCGTACTGCTGCAGCATGAGCTGGTCCTGCTCGTACTGAGCTCTGGCGCGCAGGTTCTCTTGCTCGAGCTCGGCAAGGCGTCCCTGGGTGGCCATGCGCGATTGCTGCTCGAGCAGGGCTTGGTGCTCCCTCTGTTGTTGCTCCGCCAGCGCCCTCTGCTGCTGCTCAAACTGCTGCTGCGCGAGCATCTGGGCCTGCTCCTGCGCCAGCATCTGCTGGCGCTGCCGTTCTTCCAGGGCCCTCTGCTGCGCCTCATACTCTCTGTTTTGCTCCTCGAGCTGGTTGCTCCAAAAGTCATTGATCACGCCGGGCTCCTCGTTCTTGGGCTGGGGCGGCGGCGTCGGCTGTCTCTCGATCTCCTGTTTTGGCCTTGCTGGCAACGCCGGGGAGTTTTCGTCTTCGGAAAGCAGGTTCGGGGGGTCCTGAGGCAGCGGCGGGATGGTGATGAGACTCGTCAGGTAGCGCAGGTTCGAGCACTCGTAATAGAACTTAGCTAGACGATAGTGCTGTGCGTTATACCTCTCCCGGAGAGGCTCGAGGGCGTCATCGTCGCCGGTTGCTATTTTGTGTCAGGACAGTGCCTTGAAAACGACAAACATACGAAGGCAAACAACTTACTAGAGTGCATGGCTCGGAGCATGCTTGTGATGAACTTGTAAATCCCATACGTCTCCTGCACCAGCGGCACCAGAGCCGATATCCTGCACTCGTTGTGACCGACGTTGCGAAAGTGTGAAAAGATGAGCTTCTGGAACTGGTCGATGCGGTCCTGCAGCGTCATGAGGTCGCTGATGGCCTCGTATCCCTCGTTGGGGTCGTTGATGACCTTCAAGCTCACGTACTCCTCGTACTCAAAGGTGCCGTTGAACTCGGGGTGTTGCTGGTGGAAGGAGAGCTTGGACAGCAGGAAGTTGACGTATTCGGCGATCAGAGGACCGTAGCCGCGCACGCCCTCGCCGGCCATGCCGCGGCTCAGGCTGTCGATCCACGACCGGTTCGCCATGGCCTCGCGGAGGGTGGCCGGGTGGCCCTCCTGCAGGACCTTGTGTATGGTGATGAGGGCCTTGAAGGTCTGGACCTCGTCGGCGAGGATGGGCTGGACCTTCATGGCGCCCCAGAAGGACTGGGACGACTTGTGGTCCCAGGTGTAGACGATGCAGCTGCGTACATGTTTGCGCTTGGGGGCCGTCTCGTCGGTGCTAGTGGCCTTTTTGACGTTGATGGAGAGCTCCGTCTCGGACCTGGGTTTGGGAGGCATGGCTGTCAGTACGCGGGTCTGCTTTCTGGCCGTAGTCGCCATTGCGCGCGGACGAGTAGGCAAGAGGCACGCTCGCGGAAGTGCTCGTGGGGGGAGGTATCGACGGACTTGGCATGATCGAGGCTGCGAAGAGTCGCCATGCTGGGCAGTCGGCGACGCGGGCGGCGCAGCGAATCAGAGCCGATAGGTGATGGGTGGTGGAGGATGCAGGCTGCAGGCTGCTGGGCTCGGAAGTTTGCGACGCTGATGCAGTTGGTTGTGTGATGGAGGATGGAGCGGGTGGCCAAGGTGTGGTGCTAGATTAGGTGTGGATGGATGGTTGTAGTGTAGCTTTTAGGTTGGCCCACGGATGACGCTTGGGAGGCGGGAAAGTGCGAGGAAATTTCCAAAACAAGCCGCTTTTCTGCAATCAAGGCTGAAAGACAAGTGAATCTAGTTGAAGAAAAAAAAAAGACTCAGATGTAAATATCCGGACCGCTCAAACAATAAATTCATCAACGTCGTCGTCAGCTTTCACGGTTGCCCGACGCCAAGCCCAGTGAACCTCTCTTGGAGCAAGCGACTCAGCCACTTTGGAGCTGAGCACATTGGCCTTGTCCAATTAGGAGGCGATTGTTTGTTGAAAAGTGGGGTATGTGACGACAGTCTTCCCCGCGCTGTGAGTCTTTTAGTTGTAGGAATCATTTTGCAAAAACATGTTGCATCTCAAGTGGGAGGACAAGTCCAATGGAATGGAGGGCCAGAAATGGGAAATAGAATCGAGATGGGCTCAAGAGGTTGAACAGACTCAAGATCAATCGAGCAAGGAGTAACATCATGAAATATAATTCTTTGCAAACACGGATATCAACCAACCAAACCAGCAACACCAAACGCCAACGCAACCAAATCAGAGACACCAAAATCAAACCAGACATTAACCCTTGATCTCAAGCATAGACTTTAGTAACGCCTCCGATGTCCTGAACCACCTGCCCCTCTCCTCAAGGTCGTCCTCGGCACCCCCGAGCGCGGCCTCCTTCCTCCTTTTGGCCTCCCTCGCCGCCGCCGTGCTGTTCTGCTTCTTGGCCTCGAGCGGCACCAGCTCCGCCTGCAGCCGCTCTTTCTCCTTCCTCTTCCTCGGAACCGCCGCCCTCAGCGACTCGAGCTTCCTGTCCAGCTCCCCGACCTCTGCCGCCCTCTTCTCCGCCAGCGCCACAGTCTTGGCCAGCGGCATGCGCATCTCGGCGCTGTCGCCGCCCTCAGCGTGCTCGTCGCTCCTGCTCCTGAGCTCTGCCACCGCCCGCTCCAGCCCGGCGATGCGCTCCGGCATCTCGGCCAGCTGTACTGTCTCCAGCTCCGCCCTCTCCATCCGCCGGGCTAGGTCGGATCCCCGACGCTCCAGCTCCGCGATCAGGGCCTCGACCTCGCGTTTGAGCGCCTTGAGCTCCGCCTTGGCGGCCGCGTTGCCCGCCTCCAGCTCGGCGTTCTCGCTCGGGTCCACGATCAGCGGCGGGTCGCCGACGATGGCGCGGATGAACTTTTCCTTGGTCACCTGCTCCACGTAGCTGAAGCGCAGCTTGGCGAAGAGCTCCTTGTAGTGCTCCAGGTCCGCCTCCAGGGAGGCCGGCGTGGGCGTGTCCAGGGACGCGGTGGAGATGTCCGAGGTCCGCGCATTGCTGACGTTGTTGGCGCCGCCGTTGGCATCGGCCTGCTCCACTGCGCTGGTGATGGGCTCGCTCAGGCTGATGATTGTGAGCTTGCGCTTGGAGAGGCTGTCGAGCTGGGCGACTACTTTGGCTGTTTTTTCATCCATTGCGAACTACAGCTGCCTGACGCTTTGTATGGGCTCTTTGTGTTTGGGATTTAATGACAAGTATGCCACGGATATTTAGTTGGGGATAAAATAGTTGTTGGAAAACGTTCTTTCGCGACTGTGGTGATGTGCTAATGTTGACAAGATGCCATTCTTGGTTTAGCGTCAAGTCGCGTGGAGAACCATGACCCCTGCCCCGCCAAAATTATACCACCAAGCAAGCGCATACCACCCAAAGTCTTCCCCTGTAGTCCAGACTGGAATCAAGACTTCTTGTCCATATAAAGTACCCATCTATATATTCTTTATCTGCATAACTCATATATAATCTCAAGATCATTCGCATCCGCAATGGCAGGCCTTCCGCTCCTCACAGACGAGGCGGTCGCCGCGCGCCTCATCCAAGAAGCCGAGCACTCGCTCCGCTTCTCAGCCTCCGGCATGGACAGCAGCGGCCCGAGGTAAGCCGCCTCCCACCCCGGCGACTCTGCCAAAACGAAAGCCTACCCTCCCTTCGTTTCTGACGCAAAATGAATATGCGAACCGCCATCAGACCAGAGAGCAAGCCGAAACCCAACACCCGCTTCCTCCGCAACATCATCCGCACAACCGAGACCCACAACGCCGCCCTCCTGGCCCGCGAGGCCGCCGAGTCGCAGGCGCGGCTGCAGGAGCTGAGCGAGTCTGAGGAGAAGGCGAGGCGGCGGTGCAAGCCCGACGCGGGGGAGACGCGCAGGCGGCAGATGGGCAGCATCTCGGCCATCCTGCTCGGGGGCACGCGGAAGCGCGACGAGGCAGCCGAGGGTTCAGCGCGCGAGACGAAGCATCGTGAAGCTGGGACCTCGGACAGGGACCGGTCTAAGAGGAGTCACCGCGACTCGGACAGGGCTCGTGGCGATCATGACAGGGATCGGGAGGGGCACAAGCGGAGGTCGCGCGACGCAGACAAGACGAACGACGAGAAGGAGGCCCGGCGCAAGGAGCGTCGGAGGAGGGAGCGTGAGGATAGGACTCGTAATGACAGCCCGCGCAGCAGTCGGAGAAGAGATGCAGATTCTCATGGCGACTCCGAAAGGAGGCGACACCGACGGAGGTCACATTCACCAGAGAGCAACGAGAGACACCACAGGCGATCAAGGAGGGAGCGGTCGCCCATCGACAGGCCGCGGGAGGATGAAAAGAGCCGCGGGAGACATACAAGCAGCAAGAGGAGTCGCTCCAGCCAAGATGACCAGGACGATTCCGACCCGCTGGACGATGCGATCGGCCCTGCACCCCCTCCACCGCCGTCAAGGGCTCGAGGCCGCGGTGCCGTGTCGCAAGAATCCGGCATCGACAGCCGCTTTTCCACCTTGTACGATCCAGCATCCGACTTGCATCACGAGCCTTCCAAGGGAGAGGACTGGGATGAGGCGGTCGAGGCGTTTAGGGACCGCCAGAAGTGGAAGGCCCAGGGCGCAGAACGTTTGCGCGCAGCAGGCTTCACCGATGACATGATCAAGAAGTGGGAGAAGAGCGAGAAATCACTGGCAGGGGGTGCCGACGGCGACGGGAGCATTGAAGACTTTCGATGGGCGAAGAAGGGCGAGCAGAGGGAATGGGATATGGGAAAGAAGGTCGGCAAAGACGGGACAGTCTCGCATGGTCCTGACTGGGCGAAATGAGGCTGGTATTGCTAATGAGTTGTCATCTGTACGAGCATTTTAGCCCACAAGAGCTCATGACTGAAACTTTTAACAGCGCAATATCAAACTGGAAAGGCGACTAATGATTGGACTTTTTCCTTTCCACGAAACCTTCCATCACAAGCGCCCTCAACGTCACGAGAATTGCCAAACGAGGTCAAGGATTTCTTTGTATTTGGAGCGAAATGTGCTCCGTAACGTGCAGCCATACCACTGCAGTCCCATGCCGTGGGCCAAAACGCCGTGAATCAATGACTTAAGACTCCGATTTTCCCAAGACCGCCGAAAAGATGACCATATTTTTAAAAACCCTTCATAACAGTGCATAATGACGAGATTCCAGACGCAAGATTTACTCCTCGTCCTCGTCGTCACCTGCATCATCGCCACCCTCGGCCGCCTTGGCCTTCTTCCTGCGGACACGGCCGGGACGGCCACCACCAAAGGGCGAGGTGAGGGAGAAGTCGATGTGCTTCTGCGAGTCGAGACGGACGATGAACGACGGGACGTTGACGATCTGCTTGCCGACGCGGATGTGGCGCTGGCGGATCAGGACACGGGCGTGGTGGATCGACTTGGCAAGGCCGAGCTTGTAGACACAGGTTTGCAGACGGCGCTCAAGGAAATCCTCGACCTTCAGGGCCAGGACGTAATCGAGCTTCATGCGCGACTCGTCGAGCACACCGACGCGCACCAGACGGCGAATCAGGGCATTGCCTTCGAAGAGACGCTTGGGGTCCTTCTCGTCGAGCGTAAGAAGCTCACTTCGGGGAAGTCAGTATGTTATGCGCCTCTCCTTCCAGAACAATATAAAGCGCCGGAGTGACATACCGAGCAGCACGACGGATCTTTGACAGGGTGAGCTGGACACGCCACACCTCACGCTTGTTCTTGAGACCGAACTCGCCGACGAGCTTCAGCTCAGAGTCCCTGGATTCCGGCAGACATCGTTAGTTCCTCGGTTCACTACAGACTTGAGCAGAGACAAGCTACTGCTCAGTGGCCCAGTGATCAACAAGGATTTCGGAGTTGGTCATTACAATCGAGCGGCCTCGAAGGGACGGCGCGGCACCCTGTGGGAGAGAAAATATTAGCAACTTTTTCGCAAGTGAGGATTCGTTCGGCGCCAGAAAATGCTTACTTGGCCGTTTTGCTGTAAGCTGGCTTAACACCCATGGCTGCGGCTGTCTGGTGATGGACGAAGCTGTTGTTGTTGAGATTTGAGGCAAAGTACAAAGTAAGAAATTCATCCAAAAAAAAGTGCGAGGTCTTCTGTGAGGTTAGTGTGGAACAGCTGGGTCCCACCACAGCACCACGTGATATATGCACATACCTGGATTGGGAGGGTTACTCCTCCCAGTTGATCTCCAGGGCGTCCCCCGCTAAGAACGACAAGCCAGGAAGAGGCGCCAAGTGGGGCTCAGACATGTATGTAGCTGGGGTTCTGAATTGTGAAAATGAGAAAAAGGTTAACTAACAGACTTTCAATCAAGACCTCAGAGCAAAATAATAATGGGTAAATACCACACATACAACACAGCGCGGCACCCGCCGAGGCGACGGTAGCTCCTCCGCCGGCCCGATCTGCGACGGGAGGAGCGGCGGCGAACCACAGGGGGCCGGCCTAGGTGGTTCCGCTCCGAGACACGATGGTTGATCCATAGATTTAGAAAACAGCTTGTATATTGTTTAACGAGACGCTAATATAAGAATTTCACATTTAGGTAGTGGTTTGTTATGATATATCTGCCTTGCCTTGCCAAGCAGGGCTGCGTCAGTAGCAACGTGCAGCTCCGCCATGTGTATGATGCTGCTCGTCTATCCTAGCATAGATCATAGATGTATACCAAATGCTTCGCTCCAATTGTAAACTACTTCTGCTACAAAAAGCTGCTCTTTGCCGGCGCCGGCGTGACGCAGCTGTTTTGACTATTCACCAAGAGCGGATGCTATCCAGCCCTTGTCCTCTTGATTGACAATGGTTCGGTGTTCTACGGGAGGTTCACGCATCGAATGTCAGTCTGACTCTTTCATTCACTTTGGCGGTCACCATTGATCCCCTCAGCCCGTGGCCGACCGACAGCCATCGTAAACCACAACAACCGACAGCTTGGTCGTCTCACATCGATCGAAGCAACCAATCTTTTCTTCTGTAGCTCGGAAAAGCCATTACAACAAGTCTTTTGGGTTTTGGCTTCGAAAGACAACCTTTCCGACTTCCTTCGTGCCGGTGTTGAACGAAGATGATGCGACAAGGGGGCCATGTAGACGAAGCTTGTAGATACTAAATACACAGGCGGTGACAAATGGCAGAATCCGCTCCACTAGGGTAAAGAGGCAGGCAGGCACGCAGGAAGGCACATTTTCCTTTCAAAAATTCAGGTGGATCCGTGGTATGTAAGCAATCACGTGCAGACCCAGCCGGCTTTCCTCTGCCCGCTGCCCGCTGCCCACCAAAAGTTGCCAGTGAGCTACGCATTCAAAAACGACCCGTATCATCAACCTCGCCGCCCATCGACTACGGACGACGCCCAGCCGACCCGTTCACCCCCTACCGATCTCATCAACACCTCAAAACCGTCACAATGGGTCACGCCGCCGGTCTGCGAGGTTCGTGATCCCTTGCGACTCCAGGAGTCCTCGAAACAACCGATGGCCCCAAGAACCGTCAAAACACCAGGACATCGCTAACCTTTTTCTCAACACTCTAGCGGGCACGCGCTATGCCTTCTCACGGTTGGTACTACCATGCCCGACGAACAGGACCTGAGCTGCAACCTTCGGCGGTTCTACCACGCCGAAGGACCTAGCTTGAGGTCCAACCTCCATGATGGACACAAGGCTGACAAGGAGAATGCAGAGCTCATCGCCAGAAGGGAATGATCCGATTGAGCACGTACCTGAAGAACTACAAGTAAATACGACGATTCCTCGACGATTTTGCGACTCGGAACTTGCGCCGGGGCGGTTGGCGGACAACAAAGGCTAACGGGCGACTAGGGTCGGTGATATCGTGGACATCAAGGCCAACGGTGCTGTTCAGAAGGGGTAAGAGCACCCAGCAGTGTGGACGGAGTGAGGACGATGGCCTGGCGGGCGGGTTGTGGTCTTGTGCCTCAGGGGGACCTGGAAACATGGCTCGACAACCAGCCCACAGGCTGTGTCAAGGCGCCAAACGAACTGCAAAGGCTGACAAGGCTCACAATACAACAGTATGCCCCACAAGGTCTACCACGGCAAGACCGGTGTCGTCTACAACGTCACCAAGTCGGCCGTCGGTGTCATCATCTACAAGAAGGTCAAGCACCGCTACATCGAGAAGCGCGTCAACCTGAGGATCGAGCACATCGTCTCCTCGCGCTCGCGCGAGGGCTTCTTGCGCCGCGTCAAGGAGAACGCCGAGGCCAAGAAGAAGGCCAAGGCTGAGGGCACCACCATCCTCCTCAAGCGCCAGGCCACCCTGCCCCGCGAGGAGAGGACCGTCTCGACCAAGGACAACAAGCCCGTCACCCTCGCCCCCGTCGCCTACGAGACCACGATCTAAGACGAAAAATTCTTTCTTCAAGCACACTGTTTTCTCGAATCTGGTCGGTCAGGCGCCTTGGGGCTTCGCGAGTAACTTGGGAGGGAGAGTGGACGTTCCGGTTGGCATTGCATTTACACTTTATTTTTTTTTGGACGCAACCCCCATTCATGCCCAAAAAAAAGAAACTCGCGCACGGTGTTTCAAAATACATGGTTTTTATTTATCGGAAAGGGAACGTTGTCTACTCTTGCATGGGTCGACATTGGGATATGGGGGTTGATAAAAAGGAACGCCTCAGGGATAGAGCAAAACCCAATGGCAGATTTCAGACCAACCCTTCCCGGGCGCCGGAGTTTTGGGCGTCATGACTTAAATGTCGATGTGATCACTTTATGCTAGAAGGTCAAGCTCCTGGCAAGTAGATGTCTTGCCGCCGGTGACTGGCTGTGAGGGACGACAGTGTGAACAAGAACGAATTGAAGCAAGATGTAGACGACCAGCATGGTGAAGGAGTGATGTGGTGTGACCGCTGTGATTTGTAGTAGGTCGCCAATATGCTGAAGATTGAAAGGCAGGCCGATAACTCTTCACAGCATTCCCCTTCAGTGTTGGGCTTCGATACTTGATCATTGTATGCCAGGCTTCCATTAAAACACTAATACCAAGCTTCGCTCAATGGTCACATGCAAACATCGCAGGCAGGGTTCAAAAAAATGACATATGAGATTAAGAGGGTGTATCTGCGCATCACGACATCGTACATCAAGCAAAAGATCAAAACCCCAGTTTCAACCCCGCGCCCTCAATTTTCGCCCTCGCTACTTCATTCCCCAACAAAGGAAAACTGGTCCCCTTTTACAACTCGGGGACCGCCTCGGCCGCGGATGCGGTGGCCTCGTTGCCCTCGCTAGCAGGCTTGGCCTTGCTCTGCTCCTTCTCCTTGCTGCCCTCCTCGCTGAGCGGCTCGGCCGGGGCCAGCCTCTCTGGCTCGGGCTGGCTCTCCGGCTGCTTCGTGCTCTTGTCGACGCCCTCGACATCGGGGTGGGGCGGAGCCACGCCGGCCGGCTCCTTGGTGCTCGTCTCGACAACAACCTCGACCTCGGTGGCCACACTGGTCGCCGCAGTGCTCATGTCGGCAACTACCTCGACCTCGGAGGCCACGCTAGCCGGTTCGGTGCTCTTGTTGACCTCCTCAACCTCAGGCTGAGGCGGGGCCACGACGGCCGGCTCCTTGGTGCTCGTGTCGACAACAGCCTCGACCTCGGGGGCCACGCTAGCTGGTTCGGTGCTCTTGTCGACGCTCTCGACCTCAGGCGGGGCCACGTTGCCCGGGCTTGCGGGGTCCTTGGGCCCATCGTTTTTTGGCGCGGGGGGAGCCGCCGCCGGCGCCTCCACGGGCTTGGCCGCCTCGGGGACCGCTCCCGCGTTGTGGACCTCGTTCCCTTGCTCGTCGACGACGCGCGTCCGCGTCTCGTAGCGCGTCTTGAACTCGACCTTGCCCTGGAGCGCCTTGACCTGCTCCTCGTTGAGCAGGTTGCCCTTGTCGTCCCGGTACTCGACCCGCTCCTCCCGCGAGAGCACCCGCTGGCCGCCCGGGAGCACCTCGTTGTCGTTGATCGCCGCCAGCATCGGGTTGGGCGCCCCCGAGATCCCCGCCGCCGCCGCCTCCTTCCCTTGCTCTTGCTTCTGGGCCTGGATCTGTTTCTTCTCGCCGCCGCCCTCCTGGGCTGGCGCTACTGGAGGCGACGGCTTCGCGTTTACCGACTGTTGCGGGGTCTGGGCAACAACCGGGTTCTGGGGAACTGTGATTTGATAGGCGTCGTACTGCGGGGGTTAAAGTTAGTACTGTAGCTCTCACGGTCACCATTCATCATGATTGGCTTTATTCTGCCAAAAAGATCATTATGCGGCTATGCCTCGTCTGTGCTAGCTATGGTCGCCGCAAACGGTGTAGCAAATTCCATGTCCCAACCCTCGGCGGTGATGACAGTCATGCAGAAAAGCACAAATTCCACAACGCGTCCGCGAACAGGCATGCTTTGTGAAGGAACTTCCGGAACGACAGTGCCACTTACAGTCAAAGGGAATGTGTTGCAGTCAAAATCCCAACCACTCAGGAGCTTCACGCGCTGGCACTCTGGCTTGGTCCATGCGTTGCCGTAGGCAAGAGGCGAGAAGAGCAAGAACGCGACAACGGAGACGGCCAGGAAGCCAACAGCAACCGCCTTGGCAATAATGGGGTTTTCGCGGATTCCGAAACCCCGGACCCTGGTCAGGGTAAAGTCAAGAAGCTGACACCAAGCAATGACGGCAAAGTACAGAGCGGGAAAGTAGTGGTGCAGGAAGAGCTGACGCTGCATCAGGAAAAAGGGAAAGTAATGCAAGGCCCATCCCAAAACCGAAGATCCAATCTCGTAGTCGAAGCGCTTGAAGACGACGTTTGAGTAGTCGTCAAAGCTGCGCTGCCAGCGGAGGATGGCAATGCCCTTGAAGATGATGTAGACAACAACAGCGAGGGTAGAGCTCCACCAGACGATGGGGTTACCCATGAGGTAGATCTGGCGATGGTCCTTGCCCCAGAAGTTGATTCCGCGCTTCAGCAGCGGCCACGAGTCCGGGCGAGAGTCCCAGGCGTGGGACTCGACTAGCCCGGCGTTGGTCTTCCACATGACTATGTTGAGCTCGATAAACTTGCCAAGGAAGCCCGGGTTGCGGTAGTTGACCTTCTCAGCCGTCTCGTTCAGCTGGGGGTGCTCGTTGGACTCGATGTACCACAGGCTGTTGGGCAGGGTGCCGCCGCGGGCACAGGTGACCTCCTGCTGCTCTGAAGCCCAGTCGGGAAGCTTGACCTTGTGCGAGAAGAGGACACAGCCAGTCATGACGTGAACAAGTCTAAACTTGGTCTCGAGCGTGCGGAGACGCTCCTGTGCGGCACCCTTGGCCGACTTCTTCTTGACAATCTCGACACGGAAAAAGTCGTTGGCATCACCGTCGAATCCCTCGTAGCCATAAGCCGACACCTCGTTCTGCCAATCGGCCTCTGTAACCGGAGGGCGCACGTCGTGAGAGTGCAGGCGGCGGTGAGTCGGGATGTGGTAAATGCGGATGATGCTGCCATCCTTGATGTAAGGCATCGGAGTGACCTTGTCCCAGGCGTTGGTTCCGTTGATCTGCACGCCGTTGGCATCGATGGGCTGGGTCTGATTCTCCAGAAACCACATGTTGTTCTCGTCCTTGTGGGGGTACAGGGTGATCTGCTGTTGCTTGCTGCCGGTGGGGTACATCAGGGGGTGCGAGTGAAGGTAGCCACCCTGGGTGTTGAGATGGCGGATCGCGACGCGGCTGCCCATCAGGACGTCGGCCGGCACATCTTGCATACCCTTCGAGTTCAACGTGGACTGGAACTCGGAGCTCATGAAGCCATCGCCCTCGCCGGGGTTCACCAGACAGAGAAAGTGAATGGCGAACATGCCCATGTAGACAGCCGCAGGGATCAGGATGAGGCAGACAACACGGGCCATGAAGTGCTTGCTGAAGGTTGTCTTGGGGTGGTGTCAGCACTTCTCTCCGAGATACCTAGGTCTATTTGGGGAAAGGGCCTCTTACCATGTTCACGTTCTTGGTGTCGCCGAGGATAACCCAGAGCTGGACCAAAGTCAAGCTGCCGACCCAGGCGATGGTGAAAAGACCAACCCACTTTATGCTAAAGTTGGCACCTAGTCCCAAGCCAGTCATTGCGAGCCAGAACCACCAGCTGGGGCCGAAAGCCTTGCTCGGGCCGAGCTCGTGCTGGTTTGTGAACGAGACAAAGGCCAAGGCGGTAAAGGCGGTGGTGATCATTAGGGGGGAGTCGAGCAGGATCAAGCGGGCTTGCGTGAGGAGACCGTTCTCTGCGGGAGAAATAGACAGTCAGACAAAAATCTATTTACGCCAAGCGCACCAGGTCCAGAATAAACATACCAAAGATGATCAAGCCAGCGCCCATAAAGGCGATGAATGTGCGGCAGCCGAGAGCCTTGAGAGTGAGGAACATGGTCGGGGCCAGCAGGATGCCGCAGATGGCAGGGAACATGCGCATGGCGACGTATGGGACCTTGGGCTCGAGGTAGTCCTTTCCGATCTCCTTAAAGTCAAAGTTGCCGTCGAAGCCAGCCAACCAGCCGGCGAGGGTGATCAGGAGCTTGGCCAGAGGGGGGTGGACGTCCATGAAGAAACGACCCTTGATGTACTTGGAAGCGAAACCACCGAAGCTGTAGATAACGTGTTAGTAGACAAGTCCTGGTCAGCAGCGTGCGCAACGTAACGTACTGGACCTCGTCAAAGACGACGCTGGTGGGTTGATATATCCGGAACAGGCGCACGGCGGCGGCCAGCACGGTGACGACAAGCATCCATTGGTAGTCGGATACGGGCAGGAGGAACACATCATAGTCCTCGACACCTTCGGATGTGTAGTCGGTCGAGGACTTGTTCTTGTTCTTGTTCTTGGACTTCTGTGCCGCCTTGCCGCTGCTCTTTTCGACCGGTGGCGTGTCCGCCCGCATCGGGGCAGGAGCCGGCTTTGCGACAGCTTGGCGAGCCATCGTCAGGCCGATCTCCTTTTGGAGAGGGGTTTCGAGGTGCGATTTAGCGTAGAGTTGTTTCTTCGCGAGGGTAAACGAGTCTAGGAGACGCGACCGTCAAGGTTTCGTGGTTGGGGATGGCTCGGGCTTTAATGAGAGTCGAGAAAGTAGATGGGTGATTTTAAAGACAGAGCTCCTGCATCGAGACAGAGTTGGAGGAAGGGGATCAAGAAGAAAGTGGATAGAAAAAAAAAGAAAACGCGGAACGACGCTGATGCGGAACAAAGGACAACTGCAAAAGACGTGTGTCCCTATCCCCTTGTGTGACGACAAACACAAAAGCAGATTCTCCCTGTTGAGCCAGTGGATGGCAGTGGAAAAGGGGGATGCTGATGTCGAGGGAGAGACACAGTGGAGTTGACTGACGATGGAATCCTCGTCCAATGTGTTAAGAGGCGGCTTCTGGACACGAATTTGCGTGCAACACTTGTCCTCAATGCGACCAATCAGGTGCCGGGTGAGGATCCCTAGGCCAGCACTTCAGGGAGGAGCCCTGTCGGATCAGATGGCCCCACCTGCGAGCCCTGGCGCCAGTGACAGATGGCAGGAGCACACCCTAGGCGGCCCTAGGCTAGGGAGGCAGGTACTTGGGAGACGGGCGAGATTGGTGTGCAGAGGTAGGTACCGAGACGCCAAAAGGGAATAAATCCAATACGAAGAAGGCATAGAAAATATCTCCGGCTGGTCATCCGCATCGACATGCCATTGCCCCGCCCGGCTCAAAGTCAGTTCGCCGTCTGTGCAGCGCAGTAGATCCCCAAATTTAGATTATTCTATGAATGAACAAGCTTCTGCCGTCTGAAGGTCGTTTTCTGATGATTATGTTTGTTTTTTTTTTTTAAGATTTTTTTTAAATTTTTTACAGTCTGAATACACTGGTTCGGATCACCCTAGATCTAACTGGAACATTCCTAAACCCCCTTACGACAGCTTCTTCCCCATCAGCTC
>JARHUK010000439.1:0-19669 GCA_031001725.1 Pseudopyricularia javanii
GGGGGGGGCTGGTTGTGAATTCGCCCGACAATGCGCCGGCGAGCCAGAGGTTGAGTTTGGGAAGGGGAAAATTCAGCTTACCTTGCTTGTCAAGAACAACGACGTTGCCACCGGCGAGGTAGATGGTATGCGCAGCGCTGAGGCCGGACACTGGTTTGTGCAGGTTGCGATGGTCAGCGTTCTGTCGCAACAGCCACCGGGCAGGGGAGGAGCTACTTACAGCCGCCACCGACAACAATAACTCTGGAGGGCATGTTGAAGCTTGCACTGTTGGTTCTGCCTGTATTCTGAAGAGAGGATGGAGGTGGTTTGCAGAGGATATGTGCAAGGCAAAGCTGATTAGGGAAGGGAGAAAAAAAATGAAAGATGGCAGGATGAATGGACGACAGGAAGAATGAGGAAGGTTTGCTAGGAAGGACGACGAGAGGAGAACAAATGGTTTTAAAGATCAAACCAAAGACTCGAGGGAATGCCGACTCGACGTGACCAGGCTTGCAGCACCGCACCGAGCCAGTGGAAATGCTGGCATCTTGATTGGCCGCTGGACGGGCTATGGCTGGGATGTGAGAATAAGCCGAGGCACGGAGAATGGAATGAATGGATGGGTCTGTCTGGGGTCCCCACGCCTTTGTCGGGCATATGCAGCAGGGCTCCCGAGGGCCCCTCGAGCTTCGAGGGGACGCCGGACTGCGACGGCGGATTGACACATGCAAGCGCATTGAATGGGAGCAAAAATGTCATGGTTGTTGGCTCTTTCTCGGTGCATTCGGCTATTGTCACCCAGTATTTAAGGGACGGGTACGGGTATGCACTGGGCTTTGAGCCGAACAAAGACCTCTGAGATGTCTCGTACATAGGCATGTATCTACTTGTTTGCTTGCTGTATATACAACAGACAGATCAGAATCCTAGAGCTCCACGATCCCCTTCCAAACCCCAAATGCCTCCCAAATGCATCTCCCCATAAACCCCCACTGCAACGGCACACGAACACGCAGCGGGAGGCTTCCAGGGAAATGCTACGATGGGCCACAGCGTATTGAAAAAAAAATATATGTCGCGCAGTTCGCACCGGCAAACCCCCGGCATTCGTGCCGAAATGCTTAACTGGTGGAATTCGAATTCCAAATCTTCACAGGCGGCGAACGTCTCAAACCCCATAAAGAGGCAGAATGATATTCTCACCGTACTTTTTGCTAAAGCCGTACGCCGGTGCATTGACTGACTACAAAGGATGATGATGATTTTGGGATGGGATACAAAAAAGCTCGCGCTTCTGCTTCTACCCTCGTCATGCGACCCCCCAAATCCAATGTTTTGGTGGGGGCGTTGCCCGTGGAACAACGCCTAGATCTGGATAGCTGCGTGATAGCTGCGTCTCAGCAGTGGAAGGGGGTTGCCGCGCCTCGCCCCGAAAACGGCTCACCTGACCACGATTCAGTCAAGTTCAAAGCGGCTCAAAAGCATGTGATAATTTGGAGTCGCAATAGTCACGTGTCAAGCTTGCCACTCGAGAATTCGCTCCTTCATCAATAGCAGCTAATTACTTTGACTTTCTCGAGACTTTGTACTTGTAGTACATAGTCAAGTGCACTGCGCTCAACCTATGAAGCTCCTTGCCACTCGTCCGTTCGCCGCCGCGTTCATCCTGTCGCCCCTGGTGCTGGTGCTGGTGCTGGTGCTGGTGGCTTGCTGGCGTTGACTCTGATATTCAGATGGTGCTCGTCTGCAGTCCGTCTGCAGTCCATGTCAAGACCACATGATGGTGCTTTGTATGGTGGCGTGTATTGAGCTAGGTTGCCCATTCACGTGTTGTCGCCCTACGGGATGGTTCAAACAATGAAGAAGCGAGATGCAACCATTTGTGGTTACGGCCAAGCACTAAAGTTGCTCAACGAGGTTCTTCAGTCGTTATTTCTCCTCGCGCCAATATGAGATAGATATTTAACTTTATTTACCTGAGTTTTATTCATTACAGTCCCAAAATACATGCCATCACAAACCTCAACTCTAGATTTCTCTGAATATCTAGATATGTTGGAGTGGTTTGTATGTCGACGGTTCACTCTCCATGATCTGTATCGTGTATATTTCGCTGGCCGAAACATCTAATAATCAGTTGCAGTTCCGCATCCATGCATTTGGGTTGTCATGCGATGGCTGTTTCCAGGAGACAAATCAAAGAACTTGTTTTTGGGGCACAAAGCCAGGTCTTTCGGCTTTCCCAGCTCCAGCTCCATCTCCATCCATCTAAATGTCTTCTTCTAATTAGTACATACTTTTTTTTTATTTTACACGGCAAAAATTCTATCGCTGTAGACCCTGAGGTAAGCGGTGCTGACTGCATTATGATGACAAGCACTCGTACCCCTCCAAAAAAAACCCCCCAAACTCCATCACCTAAATCAGAATGATGAATCTGGCTCTGGTCGCATACCAAAACCCACGGTTGTGAAACCAGCGCTTTTCATGTTAATGTTTTCTTACCGGGGTCAGATATGATATGGGTCTACATCAGTCGAGAAACGACAATTGCCCGAGTACAAATGCTGACGAAGCCCAAAACTCTAGCCCAGCAAAAGCCTTGGACGCAACCCATTGCGGGGCATGTCATTCACTTTCTCCTTAGACGACTATCTCTTGATTTCGCTTCCCAGGAACTCAAAAAGTCTTACAACAGTACATCAGGCGCTGTCACATAGTTTCTGTCGACAACATGGACTTCAATAACGGCTCACCCTATCCAGAGGGAGTCATATCCTTCCTGGATACGGACCTGTACAAACTCACGATGCAGTGTGCCGTCCTCAAGTACTATGGAAATATTCCTGTTACATACTCTTTTACCAACCGGACACCAGAGAAGCGACTTTCGAGGAAAGCCTTCCAGTGGCTCCAAGAACAAATTAGGAGTAATGTTGCCGCCTTCACTCGCCCATACAGCAGACTCGGTCCGATCTCGGAGCTTCGCTGACTCTTCTCCCAGAACTGGGTAACATCTCGCTGTCCGACGAGGAGTATCGTTTCCTCAAGGATAACTGCAGCTACTTGGGCCCACAGTACTTGGACTTCCTCAAGAGCTTTCGGCTGAACCCACGGGATCAAGTCACTGTAAGCTTCACGCCGGTCGGCAAGGACGACGGCGCCGACTCAGATGTGGGGGACATCGACATCCAGATCAGGGGCAAGTGGGTAGATACCATCCTCTACGAGATCCCCATCCTCGCCCTGACGTCCGAGGCCTACTTCCGCTTCATGGACACGGACTGGGACTACGAGGGCCAGGAGGACCTCGCCTACGAAAAGGGCAAGCGCATCCTCGAGGCCGGCTGCATCCTGTCCGAGTTCGGCACCCGCCGCCGCAGGGACTACCACACCCAGGCCCTCGTCTTCCGCGGCCTTGTCAGGGCGAGCAAGGAGGCTGCCGCCGCCGACGGGAGCGGCCGCTCCCCACCCACCGGCAAGCTCTCGGGCACCAGCAACGTGCACCTCGCGATGCGCTTCAACATGGCGCCCGTGGGCACGGTCGCGCACGAGTGGTTCATGGGCATCGCGGCAATCACGGGCGACTACCGCGGCGCCTCGGAGGAGGCGCTCGCGCGCTGGGTCGGCGCCTTTGGGCCCGGCGTGCTGGCCATCGCCCTGACTGACACCTTTGGCACGCCCGAGTTCCTCAGGTCGTTCAGCCGGCCGGTGCGGTGGCTCGAGCCGGCGCACGAGGAGGCGGCAGCGGCGGCGGCGGCGGCCGGGAGCGGCGGCAAGACGTACGCGCACGTGTTCGCCGGCGTCAGACAGGACTCGGGCGACCCGGCGACCTTTGTCAAGCGCATGCGCGACTTCTACGACGGGCTGGGCATCGAGGACAGGAAGACGATAGTGTTTTCGGACTCGCTCAACATCGACCTGTGCCTCGAGTACAAGCGAGTGTCGGAGGCTGCGGGCTTTCAGCCGACCTTTGGCGTGGGGACCTTTTTGACCAATGACTTTATCAACAAGTCGACGGGGAAGAAGTCGACGCCGCTGAACATCGTCATCAAGCTGAGCTCTGCGGATGGCAAGGCAGCGGTGAAGCTGAGGTAAGGCTCTTGTTTTATGTGGCTACTTTCCATCTCCTTCCCCCTTCTTTTTCGTGTTTCTTTTAACTTGAAAGCTGACTGGGCATGTAATTCCCACCAGTGACAACATTGGAAAGAACACCGGTGATGCCACTACCATTGAGAAGGTCAAGCACGAGATTGGATACGAAGAAAAGGACTGGGAGGGTGGCGACGAGACTTCTAGATGGGGGAGGGACCCAGCTACGGTTGGTTAGAGTAGACGACACCAACAATGCCGTGCTGTGGAGGAGGTAGGAGCCTGGGCAAGGCGGTTAGGTACTTGGACTAGATAACAACCGGTGTTCTACAGGATTGCTCACGCCTTGGTAGTTTGAGGTATATACTGCAAGCTTTACCCCATCATCAATTTATACAGCGTTTAGGATCGGGCTGCCACTTACTCACCGAATTCCAGGCCACCAGTCACAGAAGCGATTTGGCCATGAAAGCCGCTTCACCACAAATGACAATGACCTCCACGACTAGCAGCTGTTGATATGGGTTCCGAAATGGAAAACACGTACAGTCGTGGGTGATGAGTTGGTCGAATTGGGAGGGCCGGTCCACTCACTCCCAACACACGATGACTTCAACATCCGAACCTGGGCGGCATTTCCCGGCAAGTATCTTCGTCCTTTATCCAGGCGCGCCGGGTACTTTGGCCAATAAAAGTGGAGATGACGAAGCACGTCCGAAAGCCTTGCCTTGCTTTCCAAAGCCACCAAAGTATTTGCTAATCGTGGGGTAGAATTTAAAAACGAAATATCAATTACCTATTCATCTTTTTTTTTTTCAGTGTTTACAAATGAGCAGATGCACATCATCATCTCTGCGTCGAATCTCGAGCAATCAATACCGCGATAAGAAAAAAGGCGATAAGGAACTTCAAGTTACCTCACCCAAGGCCTGTGCTGGTATCCCGGTCAGCGTCTAGTATCCACTCTTGATTGTGCCCACCAGTCCCCCAGAATTCTGCCACCGCCTTCTGTGCAAAGGAGAGCTCCTGCCGTCGCATCGCGTCGCCCACCATCATCATTCTCCTGGTCACCAGTCCCCCCTTGCAGAGAGAGATACAGCCTCTACCACCATCGTAGCCTTTCACTGCGAGGCACACCAATCGTCCTCGACAGGTCCAGCATTGAGACCCACCATTGATCTATGCCTCGAAAAGCTTTGTGGCTGAAGCCGTATCCTTACGTCTGTTGCAGGAGTTGAGCGATCGTGCCGCCATCGGCCCGCCCGTCTCACTTGTCTCTTGACAATCGGGTAAGTCTTGACTATTTTCCACGTCTTGTTCTATCCGCCGCTGGGCCGGAGTGGGCTCAAGTCGTTCATCTACGCTCTCAAACACTGGCTCTGGGCGTCGTCATTCCTTACAAGGAGATCATCCCGGGCTAATCACCCTCGCTCAGCCCCAGACACCACCACCTTCACGAAAACCTTACCAAAACCACCATCCGGGCGACCTGGGCCCATGAATTCACAACGCCCCCACGGCGGCGGCGCCTTCGACCGCGATCGCGACCCCCGCGATCGCGAGCTAGACGAGCACCGACACCGTCCCCTGCCTCAGGACGACGCCGGAGGCCGCGACCGTGATCAGCGAGACCTCGACCGCGACCGCGAGCACGCCGACCGGCAACAGCAGCAGACCCGCGAGCCCTACCCACCTAGAGCCCCCCTCCATAGCACGGCCGGCTCGATACCGATCCACCAACCCGTCGCGTCGCGGATAGCGGGCGTCATACACAGCCCCGGCGGCCTCCTCAGCGCCCACAACGGCTCGTCCGGCGGCCTGCCACTGGGCGCGCCGACGACCCAACTGGCTGGCTTCGGTGGGCCGATCCACGGCGACCCCGCAAGGCAGATGGCGCAGCCGTCGGGCCAGAACGGCGCTGGCGCTGGCCAGCAGCACCAGATGTTTGCCGCCATCCCCCAACAAGCCGGAGGGCCCAACGGCTCCCTGGGCCCTGCTGGAAGCCCCGGAGCCGCCTTTGGTGGCCCGCTGCAGACGGAGAATGGAAGGGCCCCGGGCCAGCAGCCCCCTCCGCCCGCTGTTGTCCCTCCGGCGCAAACAAGCTCCGCTGCTGGGCTCTCGCAGGCACAGGGCTCGCAGCCTATCTTGAACGTACGTGACACTGTTCCGCCCATCGGAAACGGGGCGGAAGCCCGGAATATCAACGCAAATACTAACGCCTGATTGTACTTTTTGACAGGACGCGCTTAGTTACCTAGATCAAGTCAAGGCTCAATTCCATGAGCAGCCCGATGTTTATAACAGATTCCTCGATATCATGAAGGACTTCAAGAGTCAAACGTGAGTAGCTTTGGTACCTCAATCGCGCCTCGCAGCGGCTAACTCTCTCGTTGGCTTCCAGTATCGATACCCCAGGCGTCATCAATAGAGTCTCAGACCTATTTGCCGGCCATCCGAACCTGATACAGGGCTTCAATACCTTTCTGCCACCGGGCTACCGTATAGAGTGCGGCCTGGACAACAACCCCAACAGTATCAGGGTCACCACTCCGTCGGGATCTACTGTTCACTCCATAGGGGCTGGGAGAGGTGCCCTTCCTCCGGTGGACGGGGCTGCGGGCCCTCCTACACAGAGCGGCCAGTACTTGAACCCCAATGGTCGCCCAGGGAACTGGCAGCAGTCGGTGCAGCACAGTATCGAGAGCCCGGAGGCCCAGTTTAGCGCGCCCGCGCAACCAGCGCCCGGTCCGTTCGGCCCCGGCGGGCCATCGGGGGCTCAGTTTGATGGCCACAGTCCTGCCCACCAGCAGCGAGTTGTGAGTTCGGGTCAGCAACCCGGAGGCCCAGGCATCATATCTGGCCCAGGCTCTGCGATTCCTGGTTCTTTGGGCAGGAGCGCGCAAACCCCGACACCGGGCGCACAATCGGCGTCCCTGAATGGGGGCGCGCAACAAGGAGGCCAGCGAGGACCAGTAGAGTTTAACCATGCCATTAGCTACGTCAACAAGATCAAGGTAAGCAGCCAGACCCCTGGTTGGGTTGGCTGTCTGCATAATCTGCATGCATACTTTAGCGCAACGCAGTGCATTCATACAGCCAACCCTATTTCCCTATCTCGTATTTTATATATTGGCTTCCTTGTTCCAACCCCAGGGCATCGTGGAGCTAACAAGACCTAACCGCAGAACCGATTCCAGGACAAGCCCGAGATTTACAAGCAATTTCTCGAGATACTGCAGACGTACCAGCGAGAGCAGAAGCCGATCCAGGAGGTTTATGCCCAGGTTACCACCTTGTTCCACACTGCTCCGGACCTGCTCGATGACTTTAAACAGTTCCTCCCAGAGTCTGCTGCCCAGACACGGACTGCATTTGGCCAAAGGCCACCCGAGGAAAGCGGTCTTCTGAACCACATCAACCAGATGCCGCAAGTTGCGCATGCCGCACGTGAGGGTCCTAAAATGCCCCCTGTTGGCAACTTCGCCGTCCCAGTCAGTGCCAGCAAGGACAACAAGAAGCGGCCGCGCGACAAGCAACCACCCGTCCCGACACCTCAGACCCAGCAGTCTCCAGCTGCTGGATCTACATCCATTGGTCCCCTGAGCAAGCGGAACAAGACTGGCCATAAGCCTACTGCTGACGGGCCCTCGATCGACCCTTCGCTCACGCCAGTTGTTCCCGAGCCCATGAGTCCGACCGCATCTTCAAATGTCTCACAAGAGAAGGCGCTTGCTTATCTCGAGCGCATTAAGAAGCACATCGGCAACAGGACGACCCTTCACGAGTTCTTCAAGCTCATCAACCTTTACACACAGGGCCTCATCGACAAGAATGTGCTCATTCAAAAAGCCCAGATGATAATAGGCGCCAACGTTGAGCTCATGACATGGTTCAAGAACTTTGTTCGGTACACGGGCGATGATGAACTGGTCGAGAACAAACCAGAGGCACCTTCGGGCCGTGTATCACTTAGCAACTGCCGCGGGTACGGGCCGAGTTACCGACTGCTCCCGAAGCGAGAACGCCTCAAGCCCTGTAGTGGGCGTGACGAGCTGTGCAACTCAGTCCTCAATGACGAATGGGCTTCTCATCCGACATGGGCCTCTGAAGATAGTGGCTTCGTGGCCCATCGGAAGAATGCATTTGAGGAAGGTCTTCACCGGATTGAGGAGGAGCGTCACGACTATGACTTCTTCATCGAGGCAAACCAGAAGTGCATTCAGCTGCTGGAGCCAATCGCCCAGCAGATGTTGACACTGAACCCTGCCGATCGACAGAACTTCCGGATGCCCAGTGGATTAGGCGGCCAGAGCACGTCGATTTACAAGCGGGTGCTGAAGAAGGTGTACGGAGCAGACAAGGGGGCCGAAGTGGTCAACGACATGTTCCAGCACCCGTTTACGGTTGTCCCCATCGTCATGGCTCGACTGAAGCAGAAGGACGAGGAGTGGCGATTTAGCCAGGTAGGTTGCTGCAGGCCCGTTGGAACCTGCAGATTTAGCCAAACTAACATTGACTTCCAAATACAGCGCGAGTGGGAGAAGGTATGGCAGAGCCAAACAAAAGCTATGCATCTCAAGAGTCTTGATCACCAGGGAATCCAGGTCAAGAGCAACGACAAGCGCACGCTGTCCGCTAAGCACTTGGTCGACTTGATCAAGACCAAGCACGAGGAGCAGAAGCGTCAGCGAGTTAACAAGGGTAAAGCCGCAAGGTTCCAGCACCTCTGGTCTTTTGCAGACCAGGGTGTTCTTTTGGATCTGCTCAGGTTTATGGTATTGTACGCAATGAACAGTGGACAACACGGTTCCTCTGAGAAGGAGAGAATACTCGAGTTTTTCGAGAACTCCGTGCCACAGTTCTTTGGAATACAGCCCGAGCAAGTCCGCCAGCACCTCGGTGACATCGACCGAGACGCCGGCGAGGACGAGGCCGATGACAACACTCCCGCCGAGTTGACTAATGGTCGCAGCCGCCGGAATGGAAAGAAGTCGGACCTTCTCCGTGGGCTCTTGGACCCAGGCCGCAACGGCAGCAAGACCAGAAGCCAGCCCGAAGAAAGCAATACCTCGGCTAGCAAGGAGACAACCCCGGATCAGGGCTCGGTCAACGAGGAGGAGATGGCTGATGCGCCCGACGACGGCTCAACCACCGCAGAGAATGGAAACAGTGAACGATGGCTGCGAATCCCGCCAAAGGCGACCGTGCTGACGGGCCACAACCCTTTCCTCAACGGTGAAGGCGAGCCGAATGCCGACGGGTCTTTCCCGCGGCCATGGCATAACTTCTTCTGCAACCAGACGATATTCGTCTTCTTTAGTGTTTTCCAGACGCTCTACAAGCGCTTGAAGGCAGTCAAGGAAAGCAAGGAGAGCGTACTGGAGGAGATCAGGCGAGAGAAGGCAGACAAGCCGGCGAAGCAGTTGGGCCTGGTACATGACGAGATGAACTACTTTGAGGGTGACCCCGAAAACTTCTGGCCAAGGACCGTCGAACTGATCGAGGATTTCATTACGGGTGAGATTGACGAGAGCAGGTTTCAGGATGTGCTCCGGCACTACTACCTGCAATCTGGCTGGACGTTGTACACGGTCCAGGACCTGCTCAAGACTTTGTGCCGACAAGCGCTCGTGTGCAACAACTCGGACAGCAAGGAGAAGACACCGGATCTTGTGCAGCAATTCCTGAATGCCAAGGGCCAAGAGGAGACCAGCTATCAGGCCGAGATTAGTGCCCGCAAGTTTGCCGAAAAGTGCATCAAAGACGGCGAGATGTTCATGATCACCTGGGTAAGTGGACTGCATATCTTCTGTATGCCTATCAATGCCTCCCTTATACTAACAAGTATCCGTATCCACACTACAGGCCGCGAGTAGCAACGAAGCAACAGTTCGTTGGTTGCCCAAGGAAGACACAACCTTCCACACGGAAGAGATGGACCCGGCGGACCGGTGGAAGTACTACATCGCGTCGTACACGCGTGTCGACCCAACCGAAGGGGTGCCGAGGGGGAGCCTCCATAAGGTGGTGCTCTCGCGCAATCTACCCAACTCGGACTCGGACTCGGACGACGGCGCCATGCCCAAACCCATGGCGTACAGCGAAGGCATCGGCCTGCGCATATGCGTCAACTCGTCCAAGCTGATATACGAGAAGGGGACTTCCGAGTACATGATCTACAACATAACGCCGTTCTCCGAGGAGAGGCGTGCCTTTGAGCGGGACAGGCGTGCACAGCTTTTCCGCGAGAAGCTCATCATGAACAATGCATGGATGAAGGGCCTGAGCCAGGTCGACGTTCAGGGCATCAACGAGGACTTCCAACGGTGGGCCAAGGATGGCGTGGCACCGGGCACCGCAGCGGCCGGCGCTGGCGGTGCTGACGAGATTGCTGCTTAGACTTGGCGCAGTCTTACGACCTGCGTCTTGTGTCTGTGTATTCAAACATTTTTTTTTGTGTTGTCCATGTTCATCTTTGGCCTTGACCACCATCCCGGTTCAAGTCGAGGCCTTTCGGTTGAATGGTCAAAGCGGCTGGCTATTCTTTTCTGTTTTATCTTTTTTTACACAATTTTGTCTTTCTCCTTGGTTGCATGATTGGGTCTAGGATTTCCATCTCTTTTTCAACTACTCTCAGTCTTGTTTTTACACTTCTTGACTGCTTTCCCCCAGACTTCATGCCTTTTGTTTTGCTTTTTTGATCTCGAACAATCTTCAATTTTTGCAGCTTTTCCTTTTCCATGTTCTTTTTTCGACATTTTATTTGCCTTCACTGGCGTTAACCGATGTGTCCCGAGACACAGACATGATAGCAGTCATTGAATGGGGGTTTCCTTTTTGTTGACAACAGTTCGAGAAAAACCACACTTATACGCATACATAGGGTTGCCGCGGCGATTATTTCCTAATATATCATTCAAACAACAACACAGAGCGATGATAAAAGGCACCTTTGAGCTGAATCACTGGTATTCTTTTGCGTCCACTGATAATATTTTGTTCGCTTTGGGTAATCCGGGTTTTATTTGTCGCTTTCTTCATGTGTGTGAGTGGCGAAACAAACAAACGGCCCATTTTTTTTAGGGATGCTCCGGAGGTTCCTTCAAAATCAAAGACCTCCAGGACGCGATGCGGTGGGTATCAATCAGAGGTTGGGCTTCCGTCCGCCCTACTGCAGGTTCTCAATCACAATGGCCGACGCGCCACCGCCGCCGTTGCAGATGCCGGCGCAGCCAATCTTGCCCTTCTTCTCCTTGAGGACCGTGGTAAGGGTGGCGACGATGCGGGCACCGGAGCAGCCTAGCGGGTGGCCGATGGCGACGGAGCCGCCAAAGACGTTGACAGTCTCGGGGTCGAGGTTCAGAATCTTCATGTTGGCGAGGGCGACGACGGAGAAGGCCTCGTTGATCTCGTAGAAATCAACGTCCTTCTGCTCGAGGCCGGCGTGCTTGATGGCCTTGGGAATGGCGAGGGCCGGGGCGGTGGTGAAGCGCTCGGGCTCGCGGGCGGCGTCGCCCCAGCCCAAAATCTTGGCCAGGGGCTTGATGCCAAGCTCCTTGAGCTTGGCCTCGGAGACGAGGACGACGGCGGCGGCGCCGTCGTTGATGGGGGAAGCGTTGGGGGCGGTGACGGTGCCGCCGGTGGTCTGGAACGCGGGGCGGGCCGACTTGAGCTTGTCGATGTTGAGGTTCTTGACCTCCTCGTCGCGCTCGACCGTGACGTTGGGCTTGCCGCGGCCGCCGCTGACCTCGACAGGGGCGATCTCAGCCTTGAAGACGCCGGCCTCGGTGGCGGCCTGGGCCTTCTGGTAGCACTTGATGGCATACTCGTCCTGGGCCTCGCGCGAGAGGTCGTGGTCGACGCTGCACAGCTCGGCGGCGACGCCCATGAGATCCTTCTTGCCGTAGGCGTCGCGCAGGCCGTCCTTCTGTATGCCGTCGATCAGGGTCTGGTCGCCGTACTTAGTACCGGAGCGCGAGGTGGCCAGGTAGTGGGGCGTGTTGGACATGGACTCGGTGCCACCGGCGACGACGATGGAGGCGTTGCCCGTCATGATGGTCTGGGCGCCCAGGATGATGGCCTTCATGCCGGAGGCGCAGACCTTGTTGACCGTGGTGCACGAAACCGAGTTGGAGAGGCCGGCGCCGATGGCGCACTGCCTGGCGGGTGCCTGGCCGACACTATTGTGGGGGGTGCGTGCGTGCGTGTGTGAGTATATTGGTATTTGGGCCTGCAGTGGGCGGCGGGGACTCACTTGGCTGAGAGCACGTTTCCGAAAAAGACCTCCTCGACATCCTCGGGCTTGATCTCGGGCACGCGCGAGACGGCGGCTGTGGGTACCGGGGTCAGTGTCGAAATGGGAGAAGGGACTGCGCGAGGAAAGAAGCTCTGGTTTTAAGTAGGTCAGGAGCTTGACGTACCCTTGATGGCGTGGGAGCCGAGCTGGGTGGCGCTCAAGCTGGACAGAGAGCTGTGGGAGTTGACGAGCTCAGGTCAGTCGCTGTGTGTGTCTTGTTTTTTTTGGAGCACGAGCTCACTGCAAAGACTTGCGAGACGAAGGTGTGGGCTTACCCAAGGAACGACCCGATGGGTGTCCTAGCAACAGCTGCGATGTAAACTGGGGGGAGTCCGGACGACATTTTTGCTGTTGAGATAGTTGGAGAAGCGGGGTGCAACGAAGCAGGCAGATACGGGAAATCAGGGCAGGTAGTGAAGGACCGGGCCCAGATGAAGTGTATAAAAGAAATCAGGCTGACCTCGAAGGAAGGGAAAAAACGAGGAAGGAAAAAGGCAAAGATGTAGATTTGGAGGAGATGAGACGGTGAAGCGCAGTGTTGGTTAGGTGGCATGGGCCGCCGCTGAGGGGAACATTTGAAAAAAAAAGCTTGGGAAGCTCCCCGTTCTCTGCCGTAAGGGTACCAACAATGCCCCACCGTTGGCAGGCTAGGGATGCAATGCAGCCCGTACTGGAGTGTGTCCATGGTACTTTACTTAGTTGTACATGCAGACAGACCCTGTCTGCGTTAGGAACAGTCAAATCATCTTGTCTCCATGGCAGGCATGTAAAATCCCATTCCTCCGAACTCGGCGTCTTTGTGGGTTATAACGAGTCTTGGCTTGGAAGGGCGAGAAGGTAGTTGTTATTTAACTTACTTTTTTTTCTCTTTTTTGTCATACGAGCCCATGTTGCACTGCAAGTGGTAGCTGTAATACTTTTGGATTCCATTGTGATTAGGGAGTACCAAGTAAGTACCAAGTATCTTCTCTAGGTTTACCTATTCACCAACACCAGCTTCAGGGCCACCCCTGCCATCCCGATTTAGACAGATAAGCTTGCTTTCTTCGTATTACTCATAACTTGGTGATAAGCGAGCGACTCCTCGCAATACGCAAGATGGATCTCCTTCTGCAGTCGTGCCGTTCCGTCTTGAAGCTCCGTAGATATGTACATACCACTGACGGGGGGTACGAAGTGGGGGCGGGACCGGGACCGGGACCGGGACCAAGAGCAGACGACGGGTGCTTATCGATAAGCACATACCGGCCAAAAAAAATGGACAGCACTCCCTGCGGAATCCCTGTCGGCGCGTTGGACAACGCGGTCAATTCAATTCGAGCAAAGCCTTTGGTCGGGGCCAGGCGCATCATGAGAATATGAATCCATCAGTTTGAACTGTCAACCAAACAGCAGCCACAACCAGAACCCATCGCGCAAACATATACCCGCAAAATCCGGCGGAATAGCGCATACCCAGGTTGACGCGCACATTTCATACCTACCGGCGACGGCCGTTTACTCTTGTTCCGGCATCTAGGTCATCCATTGGCCGACCGAACAGATCCTAACCCCCCCTACGCCCGTCGCAATGGATGATCTATACGACGAGTGAGTGCGCTCTACATTGCTGCGTGCATGCACCCGCGCTGAACTCCCACTAACCCATGCTGTGCTCCCGCCCAGGTTCGGCAACTTCATCGGCGAGGAGGCCGAGGCTTCGGAGGAGGAGTCGGATCACGGCCGGGACGCCAGCAACTACGTCTACGATGACGCCTCAGAAGCCGACGCTGACGGCCCGGGCACCGACCTGATGGAGGTTGACGGTATGCTACATGACGACACGAGAGCGCTCCGAGCTGGGATGCGTGCGCACGATTGCTGACTGTTGGCACCTCCCCACGATGCCGCCCACACAGATGGCCGTCCGTCCAATGCCGTCGTCCTCCACGAGGACAAGCAATACTACCCTTCCGCGCAGCAGGTCTACGGCCAAGAAGTCGAGACCATGGTCGAGGAGGAGGACGCCCAGCCCCTCACGCAGCCCATCATTGCCCCCGTCGAGACCAAGAAGTTCACAGTCGAGGAGGCGGACCTGCCGCCCGTCTTCTTCGACCGCAGCTTCATGGCCGACCTGATGCGATACCCCGAGCAGACCAGGAATATCGCCTTCGCAGGCCATCTCCACCACGGCAAGACCGCCTTCATGGACATGCTGGTCAAGGAGACGCATGACATTGCCGAAAAGCTGGATAAAAGCCGCGGCAAGCAGCGGAATCAACAGCTGAGGTACACAGACGTGCATGTGCTCGAGAGGGAGAGGGGGTTATCTGTCAAGGCGGCCCCCATGAGTTTGGTCCTGGAAAGCACCAAGGGCAAATCGCACCTGATCAACATGATCGACACCCCGGGTCACGTCAACTTTGTCGACGAGGTCGCCTCGGCCCTCAGGCTAGTTGACGGTATGTGCTTGGTGGTTGATGTGCTTGAGGGGGTCCAGATCAACACGGAGCAGATAATAAAGCACGCGGTCCTGGAGGATATCCCAATCACGCTAATCATCAACAAGCTGGACCGGCTAATCCTGGAGCTCAAGCTTCCGCCCAACGACGCTTACTTCAAGCTCAAGCACGTTGTCGAGGAGGTCAACACCGTAATAACAGATACCGCCGTTGGACAGCCCGGCAAGGCCGAAAAGTGGCGCGTCAGTCCTGAAAAGGGCAACGTCCTCTTCGCCTGCGCCGACATGGGCTGGTGCTTTACCCTGCAGTCCTTTTCGAAATTCTACGCAGACACATATGCCCCCCTTGACCACACCGAGTTTGCCAGGAGGTTATGGGGCGATATTTACTTCAACCCGCGCAAGCGCTCCTTTACTAGGAAGCCGGTCGACGAAGGGGCCAAGAGGTCGTTTGTCAAGTTTGTCATGGAGCCCATATACAAGCTCTATGCCCACTCCATAAGTGACAGCCCAGACGAACTCAAAAAGGTCATTGGTAAACTCGGCATCACGTTGAAGCCGTCTCAGCTAAGGGCGGACGCCCAGGTGCTGCTCAGGCTGGTGTGCCAGCAGTTCTTTGGCACTTCCTCGGGCTTTGTCGACATGGTAGTGGCGCATGTACCTTCACCTGCGGAAGCAGCCGAGGGCAGGTTACAGAGGCACTACACCGGACCTCTGGACACAGAGGTCGCCAAATCAATGGCGTCCTGCAACCAAGACGGCCCGTTGGTCATTCAAGTCACCAAGCTCTTCAGTTCGTCCGACGCCAAGACCTTTCACTCTTTTGGGCGGGTGGTGAGCGGAACCGCAACCCCTGGGACCGAGGTTCGCGTTCTGGGAGAGGGCTACTCGATCGACGATGAGGAAGATATGGCTATCGCGACGATATCCGACGTTTGGATCTCCGAGACTAAATACAACATACCGACAGATGGAGTACCCGCCGGCAACTTTGTCCTCCTCGGCGGCGTGGACAACTCAATAGTCAAGTCGGCAACGATAGTCGACAAGACGTTTGAGAGTGGCGAGGATGCCTACATTTTCAAGCCCGTCACGCACTTTACCCAATCCGTCTTCAAGGTCGCGGTCGAGCCGATAAACCCTTCAGAGCTGCCCAAGATGCTCGACGGTGTTCGCAAGATCAACAAGAGCTACCCCCTAATCACTACCAAGGTCGAGGAGTCGGGCGAGCACGTCCTCCTCGGCACGGGCGAGCTCTACATGGACTGCGTGCTGCACGACCTGCGGCGCCTCTACGCCGACATGGAGATCAAGGTTTCGGACCCCGTCACGAGGTTCTGCGAGACTGTCGTCGAGGAGTCGGCCACAAAGTGCTACGCCATCACGCCGAACAAGAAGAACAGGATAACCATGGTGGCGGAACCGCTGGGCGACGAGATCGCGCGGGACATTGAGACGGGGGCGGTCAAGATCAAGGAGCCGGTGCGCAAGATTGCCAGGTTCTTCCAGGAGAAGCACGAGTGGGATCTCCTGGCCGCGAGGAGCATCTGGGCCTTTGGGCCCGAGGAGAACGGCCCAAACATCCTGCAGGACGACACGCTGCCGACAGAGGTCGACAAGAAGCTGCTCAACACGGTAAAGGAGTCGATCCGCCAAGGTTTCAGCTGGGCGACAAGGGAAGGCCCGCTTTGCGAAGAACGTAGGTTTCTTTTTTTCTTGTTATGTTCTGTTTTTTTTTGCCACCCAACGACTGACTCTCTGCGGTGTCATGTCATGTTTGCCTTGACCATTATGCACATACGCAAGACTTTTGAGGGGGGGGCGATCCACTTCCCCGGCTCTGAGTCCTTTATACGGAAATACGACCGCATGCTAACACATGAGATGGAAAAAAAGCGATCCGAAACACAAAGTTCAAGATCATGGACGCTACGCTGGCCCAGGAGGCGATATACAGGGGCGGTGGGCAGATCATCCCGACGTCGCGGCGGGCGTGCTACTCGTCGTTCCTGATGGCGTCGCCGCGCCTCATGGAGCCGACGTACACCGTCTCCATGATCGGGTCGCAGGACTCGGTCGCGCAGCTGTACAACACCCTCGCCCGCCGCAGGGGCCACGTGCTGTCGGACGGCCCCATCGCGGGCACCCCACTGTACCGGGTCAGCGGCCTGCTGCCCGTCATCGACTCTTTCGGCTTCGAGACGGACCTGCGCATCGGCAGCGCCGGCTCCGCCACCGTCAGCCTCGTCTTTGACCGCTGGAGCGTCGTCCCCGGCGACCCGCTGGACAGGGAGGTCGTGCTGAGGCCGCTGCTGCCCGCCAGCGCGCAGGCGACGGCCCGGGACTTTGTGCTCAAGACCAGGCGCAGAAAGGGGCTGAGCGAGGACGTGAGCGTCGCCAAGTTCCTGGAGCCAGAGTTTCACAGCGAGCTCATCTCGAGCGGCATCCTCGGCGATTCGCTCTAGGAAGTGGATAGACATTGAGGATGGAGGGGTTGATTGAGGATTCAGGAGACAGAGTTACAGGTTGCAAATGCAGCACAAGGGGTGTGTGCGAGTGAGTGTGTGAGTGAGCGGTTTGGCCGTGGTTTTGGGCGGGCGCGCGGCGCATCAACAAAACCCATCTGCGTCTCTCATGTTGATCTTTTCTTTCCTGCCTGTGGGGACCCATCTATGTACAAATCGAAGTATCGTCTTCCATGTGGTATCATACCAAGTAGAAAAAAAAAGGTTGCACTGAACTTCCAAATGCCGATGAGACATTGGATGAAAAGGAGGTCATCCATGCGGACATGCGATGCCCAGAAAATGCCCAGAGAAAAATAGAGAGAAAAAAAAACACGGCAACCCAGGCCGAAAGACATGCGGGGGATGCGACGCAGTTCACGAACATCAATCACGTTTTGCCGTTTGGTGTGTGCCGTGCGTGCGCCCCCCTCGTGGGTGTTCCCGTTCCATGTGCTGCCCGTCCGCTGCTCCATGATCTAAAATAGAAAATGCGGGCGCATGGGCATGACCTACAAAACGGAAACAGAGACACACTACTTTAGAGTTTCAGGGCCACATTTTCCAAGGGTCAAATGGTGTGACGCGAAGCTTTTGCTGTCGCCAAAAATGTATTCTTTGCAACTACCCCTGAATCCTTCTCTATGGGGTATTTTAATACAGGTGTGCCTGTGTTTTTGTCAGTAGGCGAGGGTCGCCAAGATGCAGGGGAAGGCTTGGCTGATCGAAGGGCATCTCGCGCAATTGCCACGAGGGCGACTCCTTTTTTGATATTCAACAAAAAAAAGAGAGAAAGAGAGAGAGAGAGAGGTGTCTGGCGTTACATTGACTCTCATACTCGGTAGTATTCCAGTCGTTTTACAGTGGTCTGCCCCAGCGACCGCTGTGACGCTTTCCACTTGATCTGTGATTGCGATCGCCGCCGAACCGTCCTCGACGGGGAGGACAGGGCTGGAGGGCTGGTACTCTTGTGTCCAGTGGTAGGGAAGCCTGGGAAAGACGGCTTGGCGCCTCCCAGGGGACCGCGGTGAGGTGAGGGGCTGTCCCTTGCTCGGCGTCAGTGTGTGATCTTTTGTCGAAGTTGAATAGTACTGATTCGTGGAACCAGAGGCTATGAAAGAAAGGCAAAGCTGGACTTTGGTTTGTCCTGGCCCCCTTGTCGTCTGTAAGGAGGGGTTTGGGTAGGTTTGGAAGATGAATTAGCCTGTTTGAGACGGAAGAGCGAGCCTCGACATGCCGGATCCTTCCTAATAATATCTTTGTCATATTTTGTTTTTCGTCTTCGGATGTTCGGAAAGAATGAAAATATTGTATCAATTCCCAAGGTTTCCCCAATCAGATGGCGCAAGTCTCCATCATCTTGTCGAGCATCCCTCGGAGGCTGTCATTCTCCAGGGCGGCGGCGACGCGCTCCTTGTCAGCCAGCTGTCGGTTGACCTGTTCGTCCTGTGCATGGGAGCCCTGCTTCATCCGGACGTCGACGCGGTAGCCGGGCGGCAGGGCCTGCTCGAGACGCACGCGCACGGCCAGACCGATGACGGTGGCAAGCGAGCAGTGTGTGATGGTCGGGGTGACCTCGACGAGGACATGGTGGTTGTTCTTGCCGCCGCTGCCGGCCGGCGACGTCACGTGTATGTCCTGCAGGTTGATAACCGAGAGTTGGCCCAGGGTGTGCGGGTGCTCCGGGTCCGAGATGGACGAGGTGAGGTCGTAGATCTCCAGGGCGTCGATGGGCTCCTCACGGTGTGAGGAGGGGCTGCTGGCGGGCGGGTAAGGCGAGGAGCTGTTGTCGTCGTCATCGCTGTCCGATGACCAGCTCAGGACGTCGGGGAGGCCATAGTCTGCGGCTGTGGTCCTGGAGAGGAGCAGGCTGTCGTATCTGGATTCTGGTGAATCGGACGAGGTGTCTGAGTTGCGAGCGCGGGATGGGAGGCTGGCGATGCTCCGGATGGTGGGGTTGGCGTTGTCTGGGGTTGAATTTTGCATTTTGGGGATGGGGGAGGCGGGGTTCTTTTTTGGTGGTTGTTGCAAATTGTTGAATATCAACGGGCTCAGTCAGTTGTTGTTTCCTTTATTTCCTAGTCAAGCACTTCTTGATCGTTGATTATCCCTCCCTAAACTGGAATTCCTATGAGTAGTGCCTGCCTAATCACGATGCAACTCAATGCCGGCGGCCGGGGCCGATGACGGAAGGGACGAACCCACTGCAGAAAAGGAGAAAAAATAAAAATAAAAAAGCACGCCACCTTGATCACATGACATGGACGTTCAGAGCAGCGACAACAGCGACAACAGCGACAACAGCAGAGTTTGGATGCGGGGAAGTGGATTTGGGTGGAAAGGGCCGAAAGCGAC
>JARHUK010000441.1:0-16468 GCA_031001725.1 Pseudopyricularia javanii
ACACGCGGATACGTCTCCGTAAATCAACCCCCACCCCTCACTTCCCTTCGGCACGCCCCCCCCAGTCCGATTTCGAGGCACCTTTTTAGGATTTATCTCTCTCTGCTAGCGTTTGATGCAGCTGTCCAAATCCAACACTCATACCCTGCCCATTCACACATTGCCGCTCCACCCATCCTATCATACACCCTCTCGTTCAGTCTCGGTAGCCCATCATCCTCTTTTGGAAACCTGGAGCCTGTCGCTCCCGACGGGTCGCACGTACTAGTCTCTGATTATAACAAACTAGACCAAGACTACAAACACACTGCCCGCCCTCGCATCCAGCCCTGGGATTCGCCCTACCGTGCCAGACAGCCCCAAGATCCGCCATTGTCTTTTGTCCCGGCACCACCTGGCCGACCTTTGTCCAACTAGATTGGCGCATCTTCCCGACGAGTATCCATATCTCTCCTTGTCGCCTCCACCGCCATTACCCTGTTCCCCGTCGGCCGCTACTCAGCAGGGAAGCCAACGACGCCAACGGCCTCCATAGAGTACAGTACTTACTTGCAGCAAAATCAGTACAGGGGGTGGGGCGGTCAGGCGACACCACGATGACCGGTGGTGTTTGTGCCATAGAGAGCCCATCTGAACCCTTCAAAGTCTGTCTACTTACGCAACCAGCCGGCCTGACGACCTGAAGTACTATCCCGTCGGTCAGCCTCCAACCTTGCTGCTTCGACCGCCATTCTCGACCTACTTCTAGTCCGATATACGACCTCGGGCTGGAACCTGTCATTGGCTGCAAGATTCTTAGGGAGGCATCTGACATGGTCTGCCTGGTCGAGCCTCGATAACCCCTACCAAGTCACGCACTATCCTGTGTGGTAATAAAGAAACCAACGCCCCCCGGTCGAACTCTGAGATAATTTTCTCGGTGTCCGAGCATCAAGGGTTTCCTGTCCAGCTGCTGCAGACACTAGCCTCGCCACGCCCAAAAACAGTCGTCCAAATCGAACACCCCACCTCGAAGCCCCTCTTGCGCATACACTTGCGCCTGGTTTTACACTTTGGTTCCTCGGACTCGTCTCCTTGCCATTCCCCACGGACCAGAAAGCCGGGCTATACCGTGCTATAAGGCCGGTAAGGGTTCAAGGTCTTCTGACTGTCAGGGAACTTACTTGGTCTCGGAGTAAGCACCACCGCTCGCGCATTGTAGGTAAACATTGCAAACTTTCCCAGACGCACGACACTGCTGCAACTCCCTGTGAACAGTAACAACGCCTCGGTTATCTGTACAACCGCCGTTCTGACCCTCCAGCCTGACTTATATCCAGCTCTCTCTATCTCTCTCTGCCCTGTCGCAGACCCCACGAGCAACGCGCAACTTCCTTGCGCCGATGACCACGTCCCGCCGCTTGTGGCAAAGGTAGGCGAGACACCGCCAACGTGGATATCGCCTCGCTCCTCAAGGGTTCCGACTCAAATGAGTCCTCGGCCGCTCGTCCGCAGCAAGCCCAGACGACCCCCGAGTTACAATCCACAGCGACCACCGCAGCCGGGACGCCGTCACTCTACACTTCCTACCCTCCCAACCTCACTCCGCCCTCAGCCTTGGCCCCGTCACAGTTTACCTCTAGCACTTTTGGCCCCGGGCCTGGTCCATTGTACGCGCCTCCACCGCCACCACCGGGACCTTGGCCGGGGCCGGGAGCGGGATCAGCCCCCGGTGTGTCCTTCGCAACCGGACCAGCCTTTGGGCCTACCGGACCTCCCGGGTATACACAAGGCCTCACGGCAATTCCAGGCTCTGGTACGGCTGGGCCACCACAGCCGACCAGGCGGGCAATGGCGCCTCACATGGCAGATGGGCCCCAGGCCGCCAAGAAGCAAAGCAAGTGGACGCCAGAAGAGGACGCCATCATAATTGAGCTCCGAGGCAGCGGCATGAAGTGGGACGAGATTTCCAAGCGCTTGCCAGGGCGCAGCTCCATCAGTTGTCGGCTGCACTACCAGAACTACCTCGAAAGGCGTAGCGAGTGGGACGAGGAGCGTAAGAATAAGCTGGCAAGACTGTACGAGCGGTAAGTAGTGCTAGAGGGCTTCTTATTCTGGATGCGTGCCATGGCTCTCAGTCTACCATGCAAAGAGAAAAAAAAGGCTGACTCTGATGATGGGGTAAAAACTTAGGTTGAAAGCCGAAATGTGGGCTAAACTCGCCGAGGAGATGCAAGTGCCCTGGCGAGCAGCAGAGGCCATGCATTGGCAGATCGGCGAGCACGAGATGGCGCGGCGCGCCGGCACCACGCCCTTTTCTCTTTCTGGAAGCGGTGTCGACAACCCACATCACCGAGCCTCCCCATCTCGCGGCCACTCTCACCACCACCACCACGCACACGCGCAGAGCAGCATCCCACGCGACTTTTACAGCGGCCGCGGCGCCCTAGGAATGCCCCCACACCTACCACCCGGCCGATCTGTCACCTCCCGACCGCAAAGCCAACACGAGCTGGGCGAGCCGGCGATGCTGTATGCGGCCGCGCCGCCGCCACCGGCACGCCACAGCCTTGCACCGATACACACTGGGGCCCTCCCACCGCCCGTCACAGGGCGTTCAGGCGGCATGCTTCCCAGCTTGTCGGAACTCACCACCGGCGTGAGCCCCTATAGCACGCCAGCCTACTCGGTGGGAATGCCCAGCGCGAGCCCAGTGCACAGCCACACAGCAAGCCCAGGTCCGTTTCTGCCCACGCCCTCGTCCTATCAGCTTATGGACCCTGGCGGCATCAAGAGGCGCGCGAGCCCCGGTTTTGGTCCTGAAACGAGTCGGCGCCGACATTTCGACCCCCGATCCGAGTAGGCCCCGGGCTATTCTTTGTTTGAGATCTTTTACCGCATCGTAGGGTTTTACACGCGACCGTCAAGTGTCTGTTTGCGTCGTCTACACTTGTATTTGGTGGTGTAGCTCGCGGCTACGCCTGAGAATCTCTTCTTTCTTTTGTTAAATCGTTCCATAACAAGATTCATCGACTGCACAAATACTGCAGTATTGTAGCATAAACGACTAAAACCTATCTCTTTTTTTTCTGCTTCTTTTCATTTCATTTCTTTCTTTTCTATTTCATTTTCTTCTCCTTCGGATGGCAATATTTGACAAGCGGGAATATTCATTGCGCACTGGCGTTGGGTGTAGTTAGAGTCAAATCGGTTCCGCCGTGCTACAAGGAGTTAAGGAGTGTCGGGATCTGGTAGGAGGGGATGGATAGGTATTCTGGGGGCCGGGACGATGTTTACGCCCGAAAACGCATTTTTACGGAGGAAATCGGGTTTTTCTTCTCCCTTCCTTCGTATCCAACGAATCTTTCATTTCTTCTACTAGGAAGTTGCATCTTTGTTGACGAACTCTCTCCCCGCGGAGCGGCTCTTCTCTCGGTATTAAATTTCTATTTCTGGGCTCGAAACTGCGGTTTCATGAGAGGTTCGAGTGTCTTCCCAATCCATTTGTGTGTCGGTTCATGGGGAAGATCCGAGATGGGATGGCAGGACAGTGCAGAACTGGGTTAACAATGGTTGTAATGCCTCGGCCGAGACAAAGTTGATCATCGCGGGATAGTCTCAACCGGCATGGGGTGATTACCTAGGCAAGGAAGTCTTTGGGGGATTTTGCCGAGGGGCGACTGATAAATTGCATTGGGAATCCGCTGCGGCTGTTCCTGTCTGAAATAGAGCACGTGCTCCTGAGGGTTTCCTGGCCTTTCTCTTTTATGCCCTTGCAAAGATTATCATGCACGCTGAGCTCACTTCTACCTAGGTAGCCCCAGTTCTTGCTGCCACAGCCCACCAGTTATCCCTATCATAACCGCTGCTCAGGACGCGTCCACCAGCCGAGGCGATGTCCTCTTCCAGCTCGCCCTTTCTGTAGAGGTGGTAGTAACGCTGGAAGGTCTGGTCCAGTTTCGCATCAACAGCAGCGGGCGGCACCGACACCTCCTCATCGGCGTTGGAATCCACCGCCGCAGAAGCCCCTTTCTTCTTGCCAGCGTCACCACCGCCCTTCTTCTTCCTCGCCTCTCTGCCTTGCTCACCCTTCATCACCCATGGGACGAGCAGGTCCTGCTCGCCGCCCTCGCCCCAGCCCCTCCGACTGGACGACTGCTCGAGCGCCCAGACAAAGACCATTGCCGTGCCCCCGCCGCCGGGACGGGACCCAGACCCAGACTCGGCCCCGCGGTCCGAGTCGTCGAACCCAGGGGCTGGGGGCGCGATGCAGCGCAGCATCTCGGCCAGGGCGGCGACGCGGCGGGCGCGCGTACTGAGGTGGTGAATGACTGCTATACAGACGGCGAAGTCTGCACGCGCGGTGGGGAAGGGGAGGGCGAGGGAGTCTGCCACGAGGACCTGGGCGTTGCTGCCGCGGTTCCGTTGGGCAGACGATGCTGCTGCCGCCAGGTTCACAAGCTGGTCGCTCCGATCGCAAGCCAGCACGTAGCAGGTCCCGGGCACACAGACCAGGTACTTGCCATTGCCGCAGCCGACGTCCAGCCCCATGGACCCCGGCGAGCGGGAGGCTAGGAAGGTGGCGACCAGGGGCCAGGGCTTGTGGCGGGTGGCTGAGAAGTGCGGGGCTATGGTGTTGTAGACGTCGTGTACGTGTCGGGACTCGTAGGACTCTGGGCTGGTGGTGGTGGTGGTGGTGGAGGTGCCAAGTGCAAGGGCTGGGGTTGAGGGTGTGGCGGTTGCTGCTGCGTGGCCACGACCAGCGGCACCAGCAGCATCAACCGCGCTTTCCGAGGAGGTCTTGTTGACGCTGCCGAGGCTGGGGGTCTCGCACTTTTCGTCCAAGGTTCGGTCCCGTGTTTCTGGTTGCGTGGTTGCCATGGCTAGTCAGAGCTCGCCCTGGAGGGGGTCCAGGTGGACAGACAAGGCACTATTCAGACTTTCTAGCACTAGACTAGAGAACAGTGCCAAAATTTTGGAGCTAGCAGAGAGGTACAGTAGCTGAAGAGCTGGGCTGGACTAGCTTGGCTTCTTGGCGTATTTGAGCGGTTATTTCGGGAGGCCGCGGGTGAGGCGGGTAGGGCTAGCTAGTCTGGTTCGGAGCTAGAAAACGAAGATCTTTTTGTTTGTTCTGCTGTGCTCTGTCCCTGTGCCGCTCCCGGGACTTGGACCCGGCCGACGTCGGGATCGGTGCGGGCCTGTGGCAGACTATACCGATATGGGTCCGGGGTGCTGCAGACCGTTTTGAGGACGACTCAGGGGTTACCAAACAAAGATGCGCCAGATTCGGTAGTTTTTTCCGATATGTTTTTGCCAGGCAAGGGTCCCGAGCGGAAAGTATCATGACGACGTGAATTTCATCACAGACCCGAAAATCAGGGTTTGACGACGGTATGGTGGTACACATTCCGTGCCTGCCCAATTGAGATGGATGCAGATATTTAACCCCGCAATCAAAAGAGAGAGAGAGGGGAAAAAAAAGAAAGTACCCCACTTCGGGATTCCAACAGCAGTTCCCGGAATGGCAAGGGCAAGCAAGGGAGAAAGTAAGGACAAGCTAAAACCACGCCCCCCTCCTCCAAAAAAGAAATTTCTGTCTAATAATTACTTCTACCACTTAGTGTACACTGCACTCACTATCCATCCTGATCTCCCTCTCCCCCCCCAAACGAACGCCCTCGGGGAAAATGCCGAACTCTATTCGAACCGACTAAGCCCGAGTTTGGATGTTCTGTTCTCGGTTCGAGGGGATGGAAACCTTGACTGTTGCGGGGGCGTGCGTTTAGCATCAACGACTCCTCGCGTTCGCTTTCGCTTCCAACTCCCAAACTCATCCTTCCATCCGCCAAGCGCGCCTCATCCTATAACAAAGAAAGGGCACTTTCGCTTGGAGACTCATACCGGCACCCCTAAATATCAGACCATCTGAAGTTTGGCTTGGTCTGGTCCCAAAGGAATCAAGAGTTCAACTCAACAGGCGACTCACTATCCAAAAAAAAGCAAAACACCGGACGGCTGCTCTAGCCACAGAGAGAACTATCGCCCGGCTGCGGAACCGCAGCATTGGGACGATCACGACATGTCGTCAACCGACACCCTATACCAGACAAACCAGCACCTCTCCGCTTCCACATGCCGCTAGGTTCATCGAATTCTTGATAAATAAAAAAAGGGGTGTAATTATGTAGGTAGACAGATAAACAGGTAGGCAGCTATGCAGCCAAGTACAAAGTAAGCCTTTCAAGCTTGTAGCCGACCTACTCCCCGATAATCCCTCTAAACTCTTTCAAAGCTTGCTCCCAAACCCCCCTCCCTTCCTCACCAGCCACCCACTCGCCTACACGATCCAGCCCCTCGATATCGGCGACCATATGCGACCGGTCCGTCGTCCCATTTAGCACGGTGGTCCATCTCAGCCCCAGAACCAGCGCATACTGCGCAACGGCCGCATCGACGCCCGCACCCTCGGCCACCCGCTTCACGCACCCTGCCCGTTTCCGCAGCCGCCCTCCGTCTCCGCTAAGCACCCAGAACCCCTGGAAGACAACGCCGTGCGACGCGCACAGCGCCCGAAGCGGTCCCTCGTACGCAGAGCCGGGGTAGAAGCGGTTCTGCACGACGGCCGGCGGTGGCAGTGGCGGCGTGGCCGTTGTCCCGAGCAGCTGCCGGACCGTGTCCATGTCGGCGTTGCTGATGCCCAGCGCCCGCACGTTACCAGGGACAAAGGACGCCATGGCGGCCCAGGCCTCAAGTGTGAGGTCAGGGCTGTCCAGCGGTGAGTGCAGCACTAGACAGTCGATGTACGCGTCCTGGCCCGGCCCGGAGGTGGCGGCCAGATTGCGCAACGAAGAGGCGACCGAGGTGCGGACCTGCTCTGTGACTGACATGCTCGCGTCGTAGGGCATGTTGGCGGCGTCCTGCCCGGATGGAGGCGTGTACTTGGTCTGCAGGAATATATCGGTACGGGAGACGATGCCCACAGCTATAGCTCGTCGGATCCCGTCCCCGACAAGATCCTCGCGGTAGTGGCGCGGCTGTGCGGCCGTGTCGATGCCGCGAAAGCCTGCGTCCAGGGCTTCGAACACGAGGTCTGCGGTTTGTTCCTTCTTCCACGCGGTGCCGTACATTAGCTTTGGCATGGTGGCGCCGGTGTTGAGGATGTGGTCGGTCATGAGTGCCGACATTGTGTGCGGGCCGGGTGGGCGCTGCTTGTAGGTAGATGACATGATGGCAGGCTTTCTGTTGAGACACAAGGCCTTGGCATGGGTATGTTGCGCTAACGAAGGGAGTGTCCGCAGAGCTCCTGGTCTGTTTATCATTTCCCAAAGGTAGAGCGATCTGATGTTTTTTGTGTTGTTGAGGACTACTAACACCCGTCTTCAAAGCTTCAAGCCAGGAGCCAGACCAGCTTTCTCCTTGCGCTGTAATTGCGCGGACTTGCCCTACAAGTTCCGGATTATGGGTCGGCAAGGAGGCGAGGTTTGTAACGAACACCAAAAGCCGATTCGTCTAGCCCGTTTGGGCTGTCATGGGCCGGTCTCCGAGAGAATCAGTGGTTCATGATGCAAAGATATAACGGCCGAGACCACCACTGTGTGTCTGGCTATCACCCGAGCGGGGAATTGGCGGGGCATGCAGCGGGGTGGCGGCGCGACGATGCGGATGGGATGGGATGGCATGTTTGGGAAGGAATATAGATGATCCTCTATACTTGTATAAATAAACCAATGTAGGGCCGCCGAGCCTGTAAAAGAAAGATACTAGTGCTAGTCCTTTGCACCCAAAATATTTCCCAGATATCTATTCACCTCGCCTTGCCGCATACAAGAAGAACGGACAGCAAGCTCAATGAAATAAATACACAGGTTTGCCAAATACCTTGAACAAGCGGAAACGGCATCAAAATGACGTCGCCGTTCTCGATAAAATGGGGCATCCTGGCCACGGGAGGGATCGCTGAGAGTAGGTGATGCTCAACCACACCCAGCAGAAAAGAAAAAGAAGAAAAAAAAGAGAAAAGTCAAGAGCTCACACGCACACAAACACCCGTCAGCCTTTGCCAAGGATCTCCTCACAGACCCAGCCATCCGGTCCGTTACCGACGTGCGCCACGAAGTGGTGGCCGCCGCGTCGTCCACCTCGGTCGACCGCGCCGCCGCCTTCCTCAAAAAGATCGATGCGCCCAACAAGGACGCCAAGGCCTACGGCTCGTACGCCGAGCTGGTCGCGGATCCCCAGGTCGATGTCATCTATGTCGCCACGCCACACAGCCACCACTTCCAAAACACCATGCTGGCCCTCGAGGCCGGCAAGCACGTGCTATGCGAAAAGGCATTTACCGTCACGGCGGCACAGACACGCAAGCTGACTGAGACGGCCCGCGCCAAGGGCCTCTTCCTGATGGAGGCCGTGTGGACGCGCTACTTCCCACACAGCATCCAGATCCGGGATCTCGTCAAATCGGGCGCCATCGGTAGCCTGCACCGCGTTGTGGCCGACTTCTCCTTTGAGAACGGCGCGGCCGACGGCGGGCTGAATATGGACAACCGGAACCGCATGGTCAACCCGGACCTGGCGGGCGGCGCGCTGCTTGACCTGGGCATCTACTCGCTGACGTGGGTGTTCCAGACGCTGTACCACACGCAGCCGGCCGGCTCCAGGGAAGAGAAGCCGACCGTGACGGCCGCTGTGCTCCAGTACGAGGCCACTGGGACGGACGAGAGCACGACGATACTGGTGGGATTCCCCAAGCAAAAGGCCATGGGAGTTGCCATGTCGTCGCTGCGCGTGGCATCCGAAGTCGACGGCAAGTCGAGCGCGGGGCCGTCGGTCCGCATCCAGGGCAGCGGCGGCGAGATCGCCGTCTACGGCGTGGCATGTAAGCCGTACGAGTACCACGTCATCCGTAAGGACAAGGAGGTTGAAGTGGTCAAGTGCCCGTACCCAAAGGACGACAAGCGCGGCGGCTGGGGACACGGCATGTACTGGGAAGCCGACGAGGCGGCGCGGTGCGTGCGGGACGGCAAGCTCGAGAGCGAGGGCCTCCCGCATGAGGAGAGCATTGTGATCATGGAGGTCATGGAAGAAGCACTGAGGCAGGGTGGCGTCAAGTACCCAGCGCTGATCACCACCGACGTGTACGATCGCGAGAGTCCGCTGAACACAGGCAAGGCCTGATTAATTTGGCTTCATAGGAACACAAGTCACCCGCCGCCCATGATGAAATAATAAACAAAGTCAAAACCTTGTGCACTGCGCCTTTACTCAATACAACACAGCACCCAGGCGTTCAAGAGAAGCACCCCATGTTGGCAAATATGACTAACACGCTTTGCTGCAGATTTTAGTTGCCTCTGGCAAAACCATATGAAAGCCCAGTAGAGTTGTCCTCTGCTTCCGCTAACATAGGACAAACTTTCCAAAAGCTGTGTGAAAATATACTAAAAAAAAAGAAAACAAATAAACAAAACCCGCCAAGGTCAAGTTGACTCATCAAACGCCAAATCACTGCATGTTCTCAGTGCCATATTTATAAACCTCCCGTCGCGCATCACATCCACCCATCGCCGGTCACTTCTAGCCATCACTCATGCCTTGGGTAGCCATCATACATAATCAACACTTGTAATCATCACTTGTCGTCACCCAGCACAATGTCCGCCAAATCTTCCACAGAAACATATCTGTCGTCTCCCAACAACAACAACAACTACAACAGCAGCAATATGGCTATCGAACCATCCGACAACGTGGCACGACCGATGCCGCTTACCGTCAAAACAAGGATTTTGATCCTGTCGGATACGCACGGCATGAGACTGGCTGACAAGATCCCCATATCACATTCTATAGATGTTGTGATTCACTGCGGAGACTTAACGGATCATTCACGCCTGGAAGAGTACCATACCACATCAAAGCTCCTCCAGTCCATCAAAGCGCCCCTCAAGCTGATCGTGGCAGGCAACCACGATCTAACCATGGACTGGCCCGCATTTACCGCCAAGATAGCCGAAGCAAAACTTCAAATCGACTCCGATGAGGTCGTGGCAGCCTTCGGCCGGGAGGGCGACGCACGGCGTGTCCTCGAGACAAACAGCAAAGCCACTGATAATGAAGAAGAAAATACCGCTGTGCGCGTCCTTGACGAGGGAACCCATACCTTCACGCTTTCTAACGGCGCCAGGCTGGCTGTATACGCAAGCCCGCACACCCCATCGGACGGCGAGGCCGCGTATCAGTACAAGCGGGACGACGGGCACATGTTTGACATCCCCAAGAACATCGACGTCGTTGTAACTCATGGCCCTCCGCACGGCATCATGGACCGCACTTCCGGACGCGAGCGCATCGGCTGCGGGGACCTCTTTGCCGCAGTCGCCCGCGCCAGGCCCAAGATGCACTGCTTTGGCCACGTACATGAGGGGTGGGGAGGAAAGTTGTTGGCGTGGCGTCCGGTACTGGCGGAGAAACCATCCTTCTTTACCGATATCGACAATGAACGCTCCGTCGTCGTGGAGTCTCTAGCTACCTTGAAGGAAAGCAGGTTTGATGACGACGAGACGCGCAGGTCAAAGGCCGAGCGGAGGGAGAAATACGCCAGGGAGAAATGCAGTAGCACCAGCCATTGTGCAGGGGATGAACATCCGTGGATACAGGGTCTGCATACTTTTTTCGTCAACGCAGCTATCCAGGACGATGACGGCGGGGGAGAGGAGGCTGCCCAGTTGCCGTGGATTGTGGAACTGGAGTTACCCGTGTGCGCCCATGATGAAGGCAAAAAGGAGGCGAACGATGAAATGAAACTGGACATGCGTACCAAGAAGCGGTCTTTTCCAAAGGATCAGGAGATTATCGAACCTCAATGTATTAAGCGGCGAGCTATGTGAGGGAGATAAACGAGTGTATGGTATATAGTATATATAGCCAGGCTTGTAGTTTTGATCTTTAGACTGTTACATGCGGTCTCGAATGCGCGAGTTTTGTGATCTGATAATACTATGAACTGTTTGTGTACTTACAAGGCCTAATTAGACCAGATAGACAACCCTGACTAAATAGGTAGGTATGTAGGTATGTGAGAACCCCTTGGGTTGGAAGGAAGGTGCAATTATATTGCTAGTCGTTACTTCATCAAAACAGTAGATATATACAGATGCAAGGACACCGCAACACAGCAGCAGACACATGTTCTCATGATTTCATAGCTTCGACAAATAGCTCTCTCATCCCCTTGAGCAGCACGGCCAGCTCGCGCGTCTCGTTGGTCCTGTCCAGAACCCTCTCGACCTTGGACCTCTCCAACTTCGGCCGGCAGTGCCGGACGTCGTAGGCCCTCCCCGCGGTGCTGAGCTCGAACCAGGCCTCACGGTCCCAGTCCCGCTCGTCGACGTGGGTGTAGACAAACTTGAGGCGGTCGTCCTGGCCGGCGCCCTCAATCCTCACGCATAGGTTGGAGACCCAAAAGTCCAGCTCGGGCACGTTGAAGCGGCCCATGGCCTCCTTTTTACGGGCGTGCTCCTCCTGGGCGGCGAGGCGCTTGTCTATCTCACGGCGCGTCTCCTCCATCTGGCGCAGCAGGCCGTCGCGCACAGCCTGCTGGCGGTCGCGTTGCTCCGACAGGGCGCGGACGGCGTTCTGCATCTCGCGGGCCTCGGCGGCCTCCTTGGCGACGGTGTGCTGGTGGGTGTTTGTCTTGAGCTGGACGATCTCGACGTTCTTGCGCTTCATGCGCTCGTCTTCGGCCAGCTCGGCCATGGACATATGGAAGTGGTTGCGCTCCTCGAGGACGCGCTTGCGGCCGGCGTCGATGAATGCGTCGAAGCGCACGGTGAACTTGGCCATGCGGTCGCGCAGCTCGTCGAAGCCGAAGTTGGGGTTCGGGAGCTGGTCGGCGAGCGAGGGTGCATGCTGCGGTGCCGACGAGGAGGGGGTGCTGCCGTGGTGGCGCGTGGGGGTTGGTTCAAATAGGGACGCCATTTTGCGTTGTTGGTAAGTGGTTTTTTTTGTTTTTGTTTTTTGGTGGATGGTCGTTGCCGTCGCAGGAAGAAGGCGATGGTTTGTGGGTTACGCCCAGGTGTTTTATTATCAATTGGTTGATGATTTGAATGTCCCTCAGCCGGAGAAAATCGAATTGTCACGACGAAGAAGCCCAAAATGTTGTCTCGTGTGTCCCGAATTGTGGTTGCGCCGATGGCGTTTGCGTTGGCAGAGCGACGACACGAGGGGCTTTCCACGTGCCGTTGCTCCACAATAACTCTCATCATCGACCCCACTTTCAAGGTCGCCAAGCAATTTGAATTCTCACGATGTCTTTTCAGTCTCGTTTCATCCTTGTCAAGTACCTGCTTTGTTGCTTCTTCGTTATCAAATACCTACATCGTATGTATACTGGCACTTCAACACTACTTGCTGCCCCTTTGATGCCCCCGCGAAACAAAGCACTGTCTGTCTGTTGTTTATCTATCGGATCCTTCTCGTCCAGCTCCCCAGGCTGCTAGCCTACCAAAAATATAATCCGACACCCGCCACGCCAAACAATGTGCCGCGATCAGCAACAGCTGCATGACCCCGAAGTTTTTGGCTTAGGAAATCCTCCAAATGGCTAGCAAAAAAAAGTCGACTGTGGGCCGCGCCGGCAATGTGCATCGCGCCAACGACCTGGTCCTCGGACATGTTGGCCGTGTGTCGTATGTTCCCTGTGCGCCTCGTCAAGATGGTAGCGACGACGCGACGCCGGGTGAACTTTTCATCAACAGAATTGTCCAAGATGGTGAGGACATCACATACAAACGAAGAAACGAGCAACGAACCAGGTTATCCCGCTAACACTGCCCCAAAAAAAGTCCCCTCGCTCCATCAAATCACACCCTTTGACGAATGGTACCCCCATTCCCAAACACCCACCCCGCTGAACCCGCTCACCGGGTTTAGAGCACAGCGTTCTCAGCAGCGCTACCTGCTTCAGGCTCATCCAGAGGCATTTCTTGGCATGGCACCGGACCTCAAGCCCGCCCTGCAAGAGGAAGCCACGCTGCGCAGCGCCGAGTCAAAGCGACAGCGGTCGACGCGGACTGGGAGCCTTCTCCCCATTTTGTGCATTGGGGAGATCACTGACCATACAGCATACCACGGCTTTTGCAGCGCGCTGGCGGTTGTGTGCGGCGAGGCTGGTGATCTGGTAAGGCTTGTCAGGCTGCACGAGGAGCGGCGGCACTGGGGCGACAGCGACTTAGCTGCAAGTGTTGCGCTCAAGACCCCCGACTCCGGATACGAGGGCTTCTGGCACGCAGAAGGAGTTGCCATCTCCAAACTGCAGTTCGTGTCGTTCCCAAAGCGGCACAACGGCATTCGAAGATGGCTTATCGTTCAGACTGCCTTGGCCACACATATCTTCGAGCCTGGTGTACTTTCGATCCCAGGCTGGAACAAGCTGAATGAATACGGAGTCGAGACATTCTCCGGTCCGGAATACATATCCATCACTCCTCTATTGAGCATAAAAGCCGAGGGAAGGCGTAATGCCGACTTTGGCTTCGACTCTGGCGACGGAGAAAGGACTCCACGTCTAGCTATTGTTGATCAAGATGGATACTGGGGAGTTTGGGATATGCAAATCAGCGACAGACGGAGGCGAGATAATTCAAAAGTAACCGCGTTTTTGCGCTCCTCGGGTCATGTTTCTGGCGCATATATAGGGGGCCTTGTTGATCAGGATGAGGTATGCGGAACTGTCTGGACTGTTCCACTTCAAGATGCAGGCCGAAGCCAGCAGCGCTTCGAAAATAAGGATGATATGGCGCTTGTTATATGCACCTCGCATATTTTGACCATCTTCGACATCAGCGGCAACTCGGCCGACCACCCGCAGACCGCATTGGCCTGGCTGGTTGATCCCAAGAGGCCAGAAAAATTGCTTGATATCGCCGCTTGTCCTGGCGATTCGTCCAAGATATTTGTCCTGACCAGCGTGACGGTCTTCTGGCTGGAGCTAAGACGTAGCCCTGAAGCACTGGAGCCATTCTCTGTCGCTGTCGTTCTCTCCTGCCCCCATCTACGGAGTCCCATCGACGATACATTACGGATGAGCGTCGTACCATCAGTTGGAAAGAACCTGTGGCTTGTGTCAATATTCTCAGCCACTGGCAGCGCGCACATGACCCTGTTTTGGTTCCGCGCGCCGCAGACTCGCTCCGAGACCGCCACCTTCTACCATCAGACGGCAAACCTGCCCCTTGCCGACGATGCGAAGCAAATACGTTCCATATTTTTTGCACCTAGCACAGAAGAGTTGCCCCAGGCGGCCGTCGCCAACTTGCCATCAAACAGCTGGCTCGCCCAGTGTCTTGTCCTCAACAGCTCATTCTCCCTGCATTCGGCCCTCTTTGCGGTCACGACCGTCCCCTCTCTGCATCATAACCATCACCGGCTGCCGATACCCGCACCCGAGGCCCGCGTCGTGGCTGAAGTCAGGTATCGATCCGATGAAAACAAGCGCAGAAAGGTTCTTTTGCAGTTTAGCGATGCCTTTGTGGTGCGTGATAACTATGCTGTCTTTTTTGAGCAAGAGCGGCTGTACAAGATGCAGCAGCAGGCAGCATTGGCCAAGAATGAGTATGGGGCCTTTCAAGGGGAGCCAGAGCAGGAGGCTGCTGCTGACAAGGCCTTTTTTCTGGATCTGCAACCAGTGATGCAGATACTGGTGGATCGCGTCATGGCCAAGAGTGCGGGCGTTCGCGTAGAAATGCTCAGCCCTGGTGGCGTAGCTGTGTCTGATGCTTTCGCAGTTATCCGTCAGGCCATTCAGGATGGGCTTGAGAGGGCGTGTTGGCCTATGGCTACGCTGTAAGTGCAGCTCACTCCACCGAATGGCTGGCTATGTTTGTGTGCAGGCTAACCATAATCCGTCTTGCTGCATACAGCCGAGAAGTTTTTAGTCAGTCCAACATCGGCGATCTTACCGCAGATGTGCAGAGCAATCGGTGGATGGAGGAACTTATAGAGCTCCGGGATTTTGCGGCTGGCGACGACATGTTTCGGGTCAACGATTTGACAGCTGGCATGCTCCCCAGTATGGACCCGACAACGATTTTCCAGCGACTGCTTCATCTGTGGGCATCGAGCCTGCCAGTCAACCTTCTGGATGAGAACAAAACCCAGCAACGAGAGGCTATGATAGCCTCCATCGCCGTTGAGACCTTCCAAGCGCAGACTGGCATCTCAGTCGCACCGGTGCCGCCCCCACCCCCGCAACCCCGGGAAACCGAGACACTACTCTCACGACGAGGTCACCGCTCCTCACAGCAAGGGTTTGGCCTCCTCTCGCCCTCGGCGACACCCTCGTCATCCCGGGCGCCGTCGGAAGCCCGCTCGGTGCAGAGCACACAAGCCTCGTCGACGACTTCGACGTACAATGACCCTGAACCGCAGCAGGAAGCGGCGGCGGTCCGGCTGGCGCGCTACGCGACCTCTATTGGATACGTGCCCGCGAGGGCGGAGCCATCGGCGCTCCTGGCGCGCTGGCCGGCGGTCCCGGGCTCCGACCCTGCCGACTTTAGCTGGTCGTGGGCTGATGGCGAGGAGCGTCGGCTGGCAGCGCGGCTTGAGGCAGATCGGCGGGATAGGGAGGCGAGGAGGGCACGTATGGCAGAGCGGAGGGCCGCTATGGGCTTGGCGAGGACTCCCGAGGCCGGGTTTGGGGCGGCAGCGGTGGGCATTGGCAGCAGCCAGGCGCCGAGAATCGCGGCCTCGAGCCAGGCTGTTGCTCCTGCCGCCACGCCTCGGACGCAGGCCATGTCGTCGCAGATTATGTCGTCGCAGCCAGTCAGTCAGGGTGGAGTTTCCATGTCACAGCCGGTGATAGGGCGGCATGGAGGTCGGCTGGTGGGCAAGAAGAAGGCTGGAAAGGGGAGGAAGATTGGGTTTCGGTAAGAGAGCTGGTTGGGCTCTTGTTCTGGATATTGCGAGTTGTCTTGACGGCGCGCAAAATATTGCTTTTGGCTTTTTGGATATTGGAGTAGATTCATCGCTAGATACCTGGATATTTCACATGTTTACAAAAGTCATTCAGTTCGCGTACAGGAAGAATCGTACGCAGGACTTTATCTATAGAATTCCTAACGCGTCTGGCCTCCTTACATTGGCTTGTAAATGATTAGCTAGTATACTTGATTGTATCCCTACTAACTTGGGTAATTTAATACTTACATACCTTGGTACTATTTAGCATGTTCCGAAATCGGCCATCGGTGCCCCTCCATGACTTGCCGCGTCCAGTGGGTGACGCACGGAACTCGGACGACCCCGCCAAACGCGCTGGAACCTACAAGCGAACTCGCAGGTGGTTTGAGTCTGTGTACTGGAGCTAGTTGCAGTAGGTAAATACCTACAAGCTGGAAATTTCTTGAACTCACATCGACACGAGTTTTTCTTTTTTTTTTCTCTTTTTTTTCTTTTACTATACTTTCTTGGCGAATCAACAACGCTTCCC
>JARHUK010000442.1:0-20855 GCA_031001725.1 Pseudopyricularia javanii
GGTGGTGGTGGTGGCATGCTGGTGGGTGTCACGTGAGGTGGCCGGATTGAGGAAAGCGATTGTTGGTTTTTTTTCTCTCCCAAGCAAAAGTCTGACTGATCATTTAGCTTCTTCCTCTTCGTGACCGGGTTGCAAAAAAGGTCGATCTTCGGGGGATTCTGACTTGGGGGCCCAAAGGTGAAGTCGGCCGTAAACTGTAGGCTTTGTTCCAGGGGCTTAACTTTGCAGAATACTTTTTTTTTGTTCCCTCTCCGGATCTTGTCACAACTCATGGAGTGAAACTTCTTCCACCACCGACTCTTGCACACGCGTCCTAGCAAAGCTACAGATGAGGCGGGGCTGCCTAAAGGGGCTAGAGCTGGTATGATGGCGGCACCTGATCCAGCACCAGGCAAGGGTCTCCCAGGGCGTGGGCCCCCGATGCTACAGTGCCCGAGTGGGTTCTACTGTACAGCAGGTCACCCTTTCCTGGCCTCCTCCCCCACCCCGCCTCGCCCGCCAATACGACGTGCATTCGCTTCGGCAACGCCTCCACAAGCAAGCTGCTGTGCTGTGACTCCGACCAAGAAACAACGAGGCAATCGTCATCCATCGACTGAAACATTCCGGCAAGTCACCAGTTCTAGTCCTACTTATCTGTCTATAAGTACATACGTACGGAAACGCAACGGGCCTGCAGAGTGCATGCATGACCGGTCGACCGAAAAGCGATCCGAACGAACCCCTCAATAAAACAGCCCTGGCACGCGATTCATCGTCTGATTTGTGAGCTGCTAGGTGTTACTTTGCTACTTACTCACCTCAACTGCTCATCGGGCTGTCTTGCTTTGCTCCATTTCGTTTGCACAACCTTCTAGTCTAGGCCGTTTTCTTCACCTCCTCCCCAGCTCCGAGCGGTAGAAGAAGGGAGATTCTAGCTCTAAAATGTGACCGACGGTCCTGGAACACAAAAGCTTCTCATTTTTGTGCACAAGGCTTGACAAAGAAGCAGGCAAACACTGTGCGGCCCTCTTTTAACGCTTCCGCCGGACGGCGGCGCTTCCAAGATTTGAACGTTTGGCCAATTTCTCCTCTGCCTACACGCTTGACGCATACATCCATGCCTGCCGAACACATCGGCTGGACGCAAACGTCGGCTCATTCATGATAAGCTCAGGAACAGCAAGCCAGTCCGTCAACATAAAACACACTTTTATAGCCCGTCCCGTTTCCTTCATCTTCCGCCCCCCTCCGCCTTGCACACCCGCCATGCCGGGAAAGTGATACCAAACGGCCTACCAAGTTGCTAAAATTTGGTGCGCCAGTCCAGCGAGGCACGATGCCGATCTTCCAGTACCCCTCCGGCCTGGGAGGAGGCCATCCGCCCTCCCAGGATGAGTCGGGCATGACACCGGCCCAGCCGATCAGCATCGTTCCCGCACAGCAGTTAGCGAGGAAGCTTTCCGAAGAGAGTATTCGCACCGAGCTATGCGAGGGTCCGATCCCCGACAGCCCGCTTGCGCAGTCCCCGCCGAGACCGGCCGACCAAGCCGCCGCCACAACCTCAGATCGGGCTGAACTTATCGAGCGCCTGAAGCGCGGGGAGAGTCCCACATGGGTTCCCCATCGTCGTGTAAGTCCCCAACCCGAAGTGTGGACAGCTCCCCCGGATTGCTATGCAGCTAACTGATAGACTTATAGATCCAGCTCGACTCTCTCTTCCAGCAAGATAGTCCGCTTTCACCCACCAAGAACCGCAACCGCTCGCGGTCACCGTCTGAAACCCACGCGACCTTGCTACCGCCAGCAGCAATCACGAGCGAACACGATGGCCCGCTCGGTCCGGGGAAGGATGTCACAATACAGCGAGAACAAGATGGCCTGAACATAGAGAGGCCTAGGTCTGCGCTTCACAGCGGCGATTTTACTCAAAATAACAACAGACCGGCGGAGGGTCACCGGCCAACCCAAGGGCTACTCCGGGAGCATCAACCATCGAGAGAGTCCTTTTGGGAGGGGCGCTGGGTAGCGGAGCCTACACCACAGCCTACCAGGACGGCAACATCGCCGCCGCGGTCAGTTGCGATCGACATTGGGACTCGGACGCCGCTACCGAAATCATCCGATCTGTACAGCCCGGCGCGTGAGCCTTTCACAAGTCGCGGGTCGGCTCTCAGCTCTTTGTCCTCTTCTTTTTCCTCTAGTTTCGCCTATAGGCAGCCCACAAGCCCTCTCGTCCAGTCCGAGAGCAACGAGGACCTAGATCTACGGTTGCCCCTGAGCAGTATCGATCTGGGTCCCAGTAGAAACCCTCGCCGTCATACTCTGTCGGCACGTGATTACCCAACGCTGCCTTCGCAGCAAAATTCGTCTAGTTTCCGCCGCACCGCCACGCTGCCATATCAGGCCCACCAGCCGCGACGGTCTCTAGCGTCGACTCCGAGCTGGCTGGCGAATACGCCCTCGGACGCGCCACCCGGCTCTCCTAGTAACCTCATGCGATCACGGCAGCTTTCGTTTAGCTCCGATGCCTCGCCTCTGCAGCATGCGTCGATGGTGGGGTCCTACGAAGAGAGCATTCTGCGCGGCCGCATGTCCACGACTCCTTCAAAGCCTCTTGATTTTGTGGCTCAGATAGGCGTGCTCGGTATCGGCGAGTGCAAATCAAGTCTTCGTTGCCCTCCTCATGTAACCCTGCCCTTTTCTGCCGTGTTCTATAGCTACTCTAATACCTCTCATGGCCGGTCACCCGCCGAGGACGGACCGAGCCCATATGTTGGCATGATTGATCTCGAAAACGGGCTCAAGGATCAGAATGGCGACGACCGCGCCAAACGCAAGGCCCAGTCCCGTAATCTAGCTCGCCGTTCCAGGCAGGAAGACGCTGAAGACGTCAATATGGTCGGAAACTCGTACGAGGAGACGAATGAGACCGGGCCGTCCGATGTGACTGGCGCAGATTCTCACAGAAGTGCCAAGTCGAAGCGCACTCAACCAAAGTCGCCAAGGGCACCTCCGGGAGGCTCATACAGGATTCCAAAGAAGGGTCAGCTGCAGATCATAATCAAAAACCAGAACAAGACTGCAGTGAAGTTGTTCCTGGTGCCGTACGATCTAGATGGCATGGGGCCTGGTACCAAGACGTTTATACGGCAGCGCATCTTCTCCAATGACTGCTCTGACACAGCGAGCTCGGGGACAGAAATCAACATAAACACCACAGCCCAGGGTGCCCAGCAGTCGTTGGCGACTGCCCGCCCCATCCTCCGCTACCTAATCCATTTACACATATGTTGTCCCTCCAAGGGACGCTACTACCTATACAAAAGCGTGCGGGTTGTCTTCGCAAACCGTGTCCCTGACGGAAAAAAGAAGCTGCAGAGCGAGATCACGCTGCCCGAACCACGCTTCAGCGCATACAAGTCGATCAGGGTTATGCAGCCAAGCAATTTGGCGACAACGCAGGCAACAGGACCTGGTGCCCTTTTGGCCATCGAAAAGGCCTCCAGAAGAAGGAGTGCTGGATACATGTTTGGCGGTGGCCCTGGTCTCAACGGTCTTTTGGACGGCATGTCGCGGTCCGTTTCGGGGTCTGGCAGCACAGCTGTGTCTGGCAATCTACCGGTTGAGCCCAGCGCCTTGCCTTATGCAAGGGCGAGGCTCGACAGCGTCACCAGCGAAGACGCAGATCCGCCCTCAGATGGGCCTACAACATCTTCGACGTCGCAGGCCAGCGTTTCGATGTCGCCCGGCCCATGGATTGACGGGGCTGTTGCCGCAGAGGTTGGCCCAGATGCCCAGACCCAGTATAACAAGCTAAACAAGGGCGACGTGGGCTACGGCGGCAACGCCTTCCTCGTGCAGGCCGGCGGCGGCCAGTCGAGCCCCCGAGGGGCTACCGAGGGGCTTTTGTCTCAGAGACTCCGGTCGCTTGGTGTCCAAGAGGAAGACGCCCAAGATGAGTAGAGAGTTGTGCAGTAGGATATGTTTCCACGCCAGCCAATCTTGGGATCTGTCAAAGCTTTGGAGCACAGGAGTCGGGGTAGGTTGCCCGCCATTCTTATCCAGTGAATTGATTATTTAATAAAATAGACCATTTCTCAACATTGACATTTTTAACTCCTTTTATCATTCGTGCAAAATTTTGATGCCACCCTGAAGCACTACTTGGAAATGAGTCCGAGGCAATGTTCCCAGCTCTTTCTCACTCGAGCATATTGACTGACAATGAATGGCGCCAACGGGTTGCTATATGATCTACAAATTCTATCGCTTCGTTTTATCAGAGAGACATACGCGTGGTCTCGTACAAATGTACAAATATACAATGATATATAACATCTAGAAACACGGTGAAAATCAAAACACCGGAGAGGGGTATCCGACCAGTTTGTCGGAGCGATGCTATGTATAAGCAGCGGATTTCCGTCAAAGCGCGCAAGAAATCCAAAAAATCCTACACGTCGTTGGGGGACCCGGGATGAACGTCGTACCATGGATCGATAGCGTGCCATGGATCAAGTTCAACATCGTCCGAGGCAGACGTGGCAGGCCATTCGTCCAATAACTCGTCCAGAATGGCCGCCTCCTCCAGATAGGAGAGTGAGGGCTCCAGATCGCCAAACTCATCCCTCATTTTCTGCCACCTGGCCTTGTTCATCTCTACAGCCACGCCGGTGAGGATCCGGTCCTCGGCCGGGTTCGCCTCTGGCATGAAGCGGCTGATTGCGTCGACCACGCTGGGGCAGTGATTCTGGACGAGTTGAAGCAGCTGCTCGGCCTCACGGTGCCAGGGGCCGAGGTTGATTAGCTCCCTATAGTGACGGCCCAGCTCGATGATGGTGTACGACGTCGGCCGGCGGTAGTCACGGCGCCTGCCCATGCGGCGAACCTCAAGCGGCTGCTTCCGGACGATGACGCGCGACGCCGTCTGCTCCGTGGCCCAGCCCCTCCACTGCGGCATGAGCACGCGTTCGCATATGACAAAGGCCTCGCGCCACTGGCCCAGGCGCGCCAGCCCCTGGACGTAGTGGTTCCAGTTGGCGCCCGTCAGCTCGAAGCCCGCGGCGCGGATGCGGTTGACCAGCACCATCATGGCCTCGGGGTCGCGCCGATCCTCGAACACGCGCTGCATCGTCTTGAGCGAGTTGGAGAGCACGTACCTCCACGCCGGGACGATCTTGGTGGGGTCGGATGGCGCCTGCGGATTCTTTGATGCTGCCGCCTGCCGGCCGGGGATAATAGGGCCGGTTGGACGGCCGGCCTGGCACGCCAGCTCGAAGAGGACCTCCCAGATCTCCATGATGTTGTCAAAGCCCTGTTGGAAGGACTCGTAGTTGAGAATGGAGGTGAGCATCTTGACGTCGCTGAAGCGAGCGCCGCCGCCACTGCTCCTATCCAGCTCTTTGCGGTAGATGTCCAAGAGCTTGTCCGCGGCCAACTTGTTTGGCTTGACTGCCACAGCGTAGAGAAGTACCGTGGCGTAAAGTTCAACAGGATCGTCAATGCGATCGAGAGCCACATCGGGCAGCTCTTTCTCTTGACCTTCCTCTTGTACTTCCTCTTGTCCAAAGTGCCGCTCCTTCAGGTAGCTGCTCAACATCTTCAGAGACTGACGAAAGTTGTCTCGCGACGTATTCTTCCCTGGGGAACTGAGCGTCTTGGTATCAACCTTCATAAGTGCCATGACATTCCTGAACGTGGCGCTCGATGACCTTGGAATGCCAGCATCCGTCAATAGCTTGTCAACCTTGGCAACCATCCCCATCTCACCAGTATTGGCAAAGCCGGCCATGAGAAGGAGATAGTGTCTTTCGGTTGGCTGGAAGAAACCATTGACCTGCCCTTTCTGGAGGAGATGAAGTGCATGCAGTGTTTGCCGGGTGTATGTCATGGCCATCATGAGGTAGTAGTAAGTATTGGCATCATAGCCGATACCCAGATCTCCCATGGTGTTGAGAGTGCGGTGAACGGATACTAGATCACGTTTATCTGCGTAATGTTTGAGAAGCCTGTTCCACAATATTCGGGATTCAACCCGCTGCTTCCTAGTCTTTGCTGTCTTGGTCTCCCGGCTACAAACGCTTACCGCCTGGTCGAAGGCCTCATTGAGGCAGAGCGCATCGATCAAGCCCTCCTTGCTCCTCGGTGTCAGCTTGATTCCACTGTCAGTGGCTATTTCGTAAAGTTCCTGAACACATTGTAAATCGCCTCTTCGGCCCATGATTCTTGCAATAATGGTGAATGTGGTATCGTTGGGATCCACTGCCTCGCACAGCTCCGCAAAGGTTTCGAGAGCCGCGTGATGATCAAACGCGTAGGCGCTCAGTAGAACATTCCAGTGATTGATGTTGGGCTTCCTCTTATGACACAGCTCTATGCGATCGAATATCTCGCGCATCTTTGCCAGCTCGTTTCGGTTTCTGTGCAGCACCAGTACATCATATATAGCATGCCACCGCGAGTCGGAGTACTCCCTGACAAGAACTCCGTACATGTGTTTGAAGGAGTCAAGATCGTGAGTGTCGGCATACAGCCTAAGAAAGCGCTTGTAACCGCTAACAGATAGTCGACCGTGCCCTTTGAGCCAGTCCGACATGACAAGCTCCATCTTTTGCACGTCCTTTTGCGGCAGGAAGACCTCATCCACCAACAGTTTGAGCACATCGACATCGGGGATCGCATGCGGTAGCGAACGATAGTGGAGGTAGACGTATGTGGCCAGGGCTGCCTGCCGTCTCTCCAGGCACAGCTTGATGAAGTCCTCGAGAAGGGGAGGGTGATTTGCTTCCGTCACTATGCGCAGCGCATCCAGAGGTTTGAGCTGGCCAATTACCCATCTAAGGGCGTGGTGCAAGAACGACGTCAGACACTCTTTGTGCGCCGCACTAGTGCTCTCGTTAGAGACGTGTTCATAAAGCTGGATAATCTTGTCCTTAAACCCGACTTGGGAGACCATGTAATCCGCATCCGCCGGTGAGATAGAAGTTGGGGATGGTTTGTGTCCGTTTCGTATAACCCGGTCGTGTTGTTCATAACTGTTGATGAACTGTTGCCACAATTTTGCCAATCGTGGCCAATCGCCGACTTTTATGGCCTCTGTTGCTGGGAATCCAAATCCAACTGCTAATCTGCCCTCTTTTATCCAAGATTCGTAGAGATCTAGCCCTGCGGCGGAATCATGCATGGCGTAATATGCTTCGATGGCAGCCCGGACGTGATCTTTAGTAAGGCGGTAGTCTATGGGCGACTGGGTATATGCGCTACGAATCAGAGGGAAGAGCTGTGTGATTCTCCAGTTGTCGGCGAGCCTCCGAGATTTCGAGAACTCCAACACCAGCCCAAATGCACGCTCATGCTGCTCCTCGGGTGAAAGGCTTTCGAATTCCTCCCAAAGACGATCGAGTTCGTCTTGGTTGACATGGACCGGGCTAGTCGACCGAGTCGCGGGCGCCCTCGAGTAGGCTGTCGATCGAAGGTCTGCTTCTAAAGCAGCGGGCGGTACACCGAACATCCTGCTGTCCTCTTTTGCTCGCTCGACATAGCGTTTGTTATTGCTGACAGGAATATGCTGACCTTTGATGACTCTTTCAGTTGCCTGTATTGGGTACGATGGTGGTAATGGTTCAGATCTGGGCCTGTTCTCCGGCTGTTCAGACGGACTGTATTCTGCTTGCGCAAAGAAATCTTCGGTGGAATCTTCCCGAATAGACCCGCCATGACTCCTGGCTCCCCTACCACCACGCTTCTTCGCAGCGGCTGATTCTGACAACCACTTCTGGTAGTCGGCATCGTTGCCTGCCAAGGCCTGCTTTATGAGATCGGTCGGATCTGCCGCTGGCTCTTTTCCTTGACTGCCTGTGGTAGGCGTGGCGTAGCTTGGAGCAGGCTCGCCAGGTCCTTCCGCGTCGCGCCCCTGGTGTGACGTAGGTGAAAAGTCCGACGTTTTCGAGCTTGCGTCGTCTGAGTAGGCCCTAACTTCCAGTCTCCCCTGGGTGTAGGGGCGCCTTATTCGATCCGACATTTCCCACGCCCCTGGGGCAGGACCAGGGGCAAGCCGTTGCCAAAGACCCCCAGCGCTCTGCGGATAGAGAAAGTCAAAAGGCATCATGGAGGCCATCGCGGGTGCTCCGGGCCTCCCGGGGCCAGCATCTGAAGACCCGGGAGTGTTTTCGAGCCGAGCCGGCTGGCCATCGCTGAGGAGGTCGAGGTGGGCGGTGGCGTGGCGCCAAAAGGCTGCATGCAGCTGTCGGGTGGTGCGAGCTGTGAGGGCCTTTTGGAGGCTGCAGGGCTCCAGGACAGCCGCGGACCGCTCAATGGCGTGCATGAGCAAAAAAAATCCGGTGGGGATGAGGTTCGCGTGATTCTATCATATTATGGTGGTGTAAACATGGGACAGATGTCGAGGTTACGAGGGAGGAGGCCCTAGAGAGACGGGCCAGTCGTGAGAAATATTATGGACGACAGCTTTCCCAGGCTTTCAGGCTGGTGGCATCGTTACAGCCGGGGCAGGTGGTTGTCGAGAGCTGCTCTGGCTCCGTGTCGTGAACGGGAGTGGAGTGGCTGGCTGGCGCAATGGCGGCAGACGACAAGGCCATCAAAAAGTTTTGACAAGGCTACCAGCTTTAGCTACGGGTACCGACCTACCTACCCTTGCTTCACTGGGGGAACAACCCCCCGGCACACACACACACGCCTGATCCCTGTAAAATCAGTCCACCTCCCAGTACCTTACATAATTAATTTGTAGCATTCAACGATATGGAAAGCAACGGCTTTGGGACTGATGGACCGGCCACTGGAAAAACTCTGAGCCGACGGCCCCCATCCGCAACGAGCCTATTGGTCCATCCACCATGACTATGACGCGCCAGGATGAGCTGTTGGGCCAGTACGGATACGACACTGCCCTGCTATCGGCGAGATTAGGTCGCGATAACGCCTGAGAGGGGCAATTCAGGAGTTTACCCCACACAATTTGGGCGCATATCGGCCTCGTCAGATCAAGATATCATCACATCATCAACCCAACCGAAGCGTCATCTCGGGGAGCTTCTTCAGAGCATCACATCGGTCGACTCGAGGACTCTCTGCGGCCGACCATTGACGCGCCCTCGCCTCATCCCGGTGTCTCGTCTGAACCCCGGCTCCGACCTCAGCCGACGCGCGCCCGGACCCCGGTCGACATCATCTGCCGCCCCGACCTCGGGCGTCAGCTATCCGACCACATAGCGGTGCGAGTTCATCCCCCATAAGGCGACCGACAGCCCATCATGGACATCACCAGCTTTATCGTCTCCTCGAGGGAGCAAGCCATGCTGGAGGGTGGCTATCCCGCGTACCGAAGCCAGCTGGCCGGTCGTCTGCGCAACTCCCGGAAGAAGCTCAACATTGCGACCAAGAGCCGCGCAAAGTACCATACCCAGCCGCAGCTTACCCCTGAGACGCTGGCAGAGAACAAGGAGTACGGGCAGCAGTTTACTGTACCTCTTGTCAAAAATACTCAGCTCCAGAGGCGCTAATCCGAGATCGTTACCATAGGTACCTTCACCTGCACCTAATGACCGCCGAACGCGCATGGGCCCATGCAATGACCATGAAGTCTGCGCATGCCGCCGACAACAAGGGAATCACAGGCAGCACCCGCGCGCACATGATTTCGCGTCTACACAAAGCCGCTAGGACTGCCGAGCAGCTGGCTGACGTACTGGCAGGGGAGGGCAGCGGCGCTAATCAAGCCGATATCCTCGAGGCACGTGCATATGCCGCACTACTCAGGGGTGCCGAGCAGCTCGAGAAGCACAGCTGGGAGTCTTGTCTCAGGAGCTACTCAACCGCACGCATCATCTACAGCGCCCTGGCATCGGGAAGCAAGAAGGACACATTCAAGGATCTCCTGTCAGAAACTATTGATCCATCCATCCGCTATGCCGCCTACCAGCTCAAGTCGCCAAGGTCTCTCCCTATCCCGACTATCGCCCGAAAGGCTTTCCCAAGGGATGATGAAAACCTGGTTTCCAGCTTGCGAGTGGTTGACCCTAGGGTTTTGGAGGATGACGATGGTGATGCCAAGCCCGGTAGTGGCTCCCCGACCACCATCACCTTCAGGTCCCGGGAGGTCCGTATCGAAGATGCCGCCATTGCAACCGTTTGGCTTGCGCTCCAAGCTGCAAAAACCACGCTGGCTGATAAGCTGTCGTCTGGTGATCTGTCCCCCAAGGAGATGGCCGCCGCATACGATGAAGTTCTCGCCGCGAGTCAGGATTCTGTCGACGCCACCAAGCAGGCCATTGATGAGACGAAGGCCGACGGCGTGGCCCAGGGAGACTCCCGCATGCAGAGTCTTGCAGTCACTAGGACTGCAGTCCACTACGAGATGATCAGCTGGAGGATCGGCCGGAACCGCGTCCTGTCCGGCGAGAGGGATGGCGCAGTTGTACAGAAGCACTTCCACTCGAACAAGAGGAGAAAGACCAACGAGGGCGAGGTCGTGGAGCCCGAGCGGTTGAAGCCCGAGCCTCTTGGTCGCCAACTTGGTCGGTTAAAAGAAAAGACGGTCCTTTACGACGGCATACTGCAGAGTCTCGAGTCCATTAAAGAGCTGCCCGGTGTAGCTGCTGATGACGAGTTGTCCGCACGTCTGAACGCCACCTCGAACTACTTTGAGGCTCTCAAGTAAGTATGCCCAGAATCACACTTGGTTCCCCTGAAACCAGAATACTAACATTCCTTTCTAGGTGTTTGGCTATCGGAAGGTCCCACGCCATCGTGGGTAAGCTGGTCAACTCTTTGGCTCTGGTCAAGTATGCCTCGGACAAAGCCCAAGCGGCTAGTGCAGTTCTGGGTAAGAAGAGCTCGACATCACCAGAAGGCCCGTCCCTGCGAAATATCGACGTTCTCCCAGAGGATGCGCAGTTCCTCGACGAGCTCCTTGGCGGCGAGGTGCAGCGATACCGAGCCTTGGTCGACATTGACAACATGCGAAAGGATGGCAAGATCCCGGCGACGGACGATCCCCTGCAGCCATTAGCGGACAAGCTGTCGCGCTACCCCACCCGCGACGTGGACCTGCAGAACATCGTCGCGTACCCCCCAACCCTAGGCTTGGTCCCGATGAAGCCCATCTTCCTAGACCTCGCTTTCAACTACATCGAGTACCACGGAGATGCGAAGAAGTCGACAGGGAAGACGAGCGAAAAACCGGCGGAGCCTGTTTCGCAGCCGGAGCCAAAACCTCAAAAGAAGGGATGGTTTGGCTTTGGGCGATAGCCAGGGCTTCATTTGGCGGCGGATGCGGTTGGGGTGTGAAGGGAAGGGGAAGGAGAATCGGCAACTAGTTGGCGATGCCTTGATGGAGGACTGCGAACGGACGTATCGTGCCTCCTTTTTCGAAGAGACGATGTCGAACACAAAGACTCTATAATGAAAAAAGCCAACTGTTTGCCGATCTCACAAAGACATTTGATGACAACTTACTGCCATAAGTGACCTTGCTATAGGATGTCGCTTATGGATGGCGTTCGAACCTGCGTTGTTTGTTTCGTTTTCTCATCTCGCCACTGGTCCCTCCTCGCCAGACTCTTGGAATTCACGCACGGGTTGCCATTTGTGAGACATCTATTGCCAGCCCGTTCTCCGCAGCACAATGCTCCTGCCTGGTTTGCCCGAAAACTTGGTGCTTTTTATGGAAACTCTGGTGTATATATTCATGGCGACACAAGTCTATCATGCGGTTGCTTCCTGGAATACAAGTTGTCTGCCGTAACCTACCAACTCGAGTTGCTAACTTGGATGAAGTAGAAATGCATGTGTGGTTCCTGGGTTGCGTCTTCTTATAAGTGACCATGTATATCAGCCCCTGAACTTTTATAGTGTCACACAAGTACTCCCAGCATGTTTCGTGATCAGGTTTTGAGTGGTGAATTTCTTTTGATATCCTCCCCAGATGAAGTTGCTCAGCATTTTATATATACACAAGCTACTACCAGCTTGCAACCCAGCCCCTCCCTCCAGGACGCCAAACCAAAAGGCGATCAGTTGTGTTTTTTCCCCTTCGTCTCTCCTTTTCTGCGCAGGAAACCCGGCTATGCAAACGTGGACAGATATTCTCGATTCTCGAAAACGCCACCACCGGCCTGATCAAGTAGACCTGAATTCTTTTTTTAACACAAATGCCAGAGATACAACTGATTGAGCCGCCCACCAGCCCGCTATAAGTGATACAAATATGAGTACAAGAATGACTTTGAAAAAAAATGAGCTCTAAAAGAAATATGTAAAACAGGACGCTTCTTCCGTACTCAGACATAAACATCGAAACTAAGAGGGGGTATCAGGGCGGTCTCGTGATAGGGGGTTGTGTGATGTGATGTGTTAAAGGTGGTCATTATAACAGGGTGGGCCACTTAAGGCTTGGTCTCGTCCTTCTTCTCGCCCTCGGCGGAGCTGGGCTCCTCTGCCTTGTTAGCGTCAGCCTCACGGGCCTTGTGCATCTTGTCGAAGAGGTTCAAGCTGGCGTTCTGCAGCTCGTCGGTCTTCTCCTTGAACTCGGTAGCAGTGGCAGTGCCCTCGCCAGACTGGTTCTGCGAAACGAACTCACGGAGCGAGGCAATCTTCTCACGGAGAGCGTCGACCTCGGTCTTGTCAAGCTTGTCGGAGTGGTCGTTGAGGGCCTTCTCGGTGTCGTTCAGAACGCTGTCTGCCTTGTTGGCAGCCTCAATGGTGGCCTTGCGCTCCTTGTCAGACTCTGCGTACTTCTCCGAGTCCTCAACCATCTGCTGGATCTCGCTCTCGGAGAGACCGGATCCGGAAGCAAGGGTGATCGACTGATCCTTGTTGGTGGACTTGTCCTTGGCGTGGACGTGGACAATCGAGTCTGCGTCGATGTCGAAGGTAACCTCAATCTGAGGAACACCACGGTGGGCAGGGGGGATGCCGACCAGCTGGAAGTTGCCAAGAAGCTTGTTGTCCTTAACAAGCTCACGCTCGCCCTGGTAAACCTTGATCTCGACAGCACTCTGGAAGTCGGCGGCAGTGGAGAAGACCTGGGACTTCTTAGTAGGGATGGTGGTGTTGCGGTTGATCAGACGAGTGAAGACACCGCCCAGGGTCTCGATACCGAGTGATAGGGGAGTGACATCAAGGAGGAGCAGGTCCTTGACCTCACCAGAGAGAACTGCACCCTGGACGGCAGCACCCATGGCAACGGCCTCATCAGGGTTGACCGACTTGGCAGGCTCGCGGCCGAAGATGCCCTTGACGGACTCGGCGACCTTGGGCATGCGGGTCATACCGCCGACAAGGATAACTTCCCGGATGTCCTTGGCCTGAAGACCAGCATCCTTGAGGGCCTTGCGGACGGGCTCGATGGTGCGGGTGATGAGGGGGTCCATCATCTTCTCGAGCTGGGCACGGGTCATCTTCATGTTGATGTGCTTGGGGCCTGAGGCATCGGCGGTGATGAAGGGAAGGTTGATGTCGGTGGAGAGGGAAGATGAGAGCTCAATCTTGGCCTTCTCTGCAGCCTCACGGATACGCTGGACAGCCATGCGGTCGCCCGACAGGTCGAGACCCGACTCCTTCTTGAACTCGGAGGTGATGTGGCGGACAAGGTGGATATCGAAGTCCTCGCCACCAAGGTGGGTGTCACCGTTGGTAGACTTGACCTCGAAAACACCGTTCTGAATCTCCAGAACCGAGATATCGAAAGTACCGCCACCAAGATCGTAGACGGCGACGACGCTGTCATCAGCCTTCTCCAGACCGTAGGCGAGGGCGGCGGCAGTAGGCTCGTTGACAACACGAAGGACGTTCAGGCCGGCAATCTGGCCAGCGTCCTTGGTGGCCTGGCGCTGGGAGTCGTTGAAGTATGCGGGAACAGTGACGACAGCGTTCTTGACGTTCTTGCTCAGGTAGGCCTCGGCGGTCTCCTTCATCTTGCCGAGAACGAAGCCACCGATCTGCGACGGCGAGTACTTCTGGCCGCGGGCCTCAACCCAGGCATCGCCGTTGCTGTGCTGGACGATCTTGTAGGGGACCTCCTTGATATCACGCTGAACCTCGCCATCCTTGAACTTGCGACCAATGAGACGCTTGGTGGCAAACAAGGTGTTTTCGGGGTTGACGACAGCTTGGCGTTTGGCGGCGACACCGACTAACCTCTCGCCATCGGCCGTGAAGGCAACGACTGAAGGGGTTGTGCGAGCACCTGCGGGCGAAAAGCATTGTTAGTTCGTGTTTAATGTAGGACAACCGTCCACGCGCATGTCTGTTCTTACCCTCTGAGTTCTCGATGATCTTGGGGGTCTTGCCCTCCATGATGGCAACGGCAGAGTTCGTGGTTCCGAGATCGATACCGATCACGGCACCCTTGACCTTCTCGTCAGTCGACTCATACCTAGCAAAGGCGGGTGTGAATGGCTTTGCCCTCAGAAAGCCGGTTGCCCTCGGGGTTGCCCTAGGAAGCTATTGTGAGACGAGGTGTTAGACTTGGACTGAAGCACAAAATTTGCGCACTTCCGAGGTTGGCGCATATTGGGGGACTTACAGCTCTGGAAAGTCGTGACGCGAGCATTGTGGTGTGTGTGTAAGATTGTGAGAATTAAAGTACAGAAAAAGAGAGAATATCAAGACAAAGGAATTTGACGTTTTGTTACACGCGGATCAAGTATGGATTATCTGGCTGTCGTGATGAAAGACAGAGGCTGATGATGTGTTGAAGAAAAAAAAGGATGCGGAAAAAAAGCTTTGCGCAAAAATATAGCTGCACCGTCATGGAAGCTCAGGGAATTTGCCTGTGGGGCGCTGGAGGTTTTCGGGATGAGTCGCGAGTGGGGCCGTGGGGGAAAAATTCTTTGTCGCTCTCACGTGATTGGCCAAGAAGGGAAGGAATTAGATTCAAGGTCGCCGCTGGGCTGCCATCCATGTGATTTTGAGGAGGCATTTTGCGCGCTTCTATATATTTTCTCTTGTGAGTTACTGTAGTTATCGTACCTTAGGTAGGTAATTATTGTCTGATCGATGTGTTTGGCAAAATTAATGGAGCATGTTGACCGCTGAACGTATAGTACATAGGGCACTTAGTACGTGCTATTAGAACATACTAGTAGTACAGTTGTCCCACTTTGCTCGAGTTTCTCCACACATAGTACCTGAACCATAGTACTAAACTACCGAGGACCAACCTACTTAGATCCCTACAGTAGGCATCCATCCCTATCCCTACATGAGAAATATCACGGCCAAGGTTCTATGTTGTGGCGTTAGTGTCGCTTGGGGGCGAACAAAGCATTTCTTGACGGGTGGACGAATTATTAAGCCGGTCAAAAATGAAATTTACTCCGTTCATGGGGTGTTGCCGCCCCCTTCGGATCATGACCTACCGGTGCTACTACTTACTGACTACTAACTGTTCATTACTGCATGGCCTTCGTCTCAACACTCACTCCGGATCCTGCAGCCAGTACTACGCCTCTTGCCTGCAAAGCACCGCCCAGTGAAGCAACATGCGGACTCGAAGGCAAACTTTCATCTAGCTTGGCTTTTTTTGGACCTTTTCCACCATTACAGACACAATCAATTCACCCGTCGTGGGCTCTGATAAACCTACTGTTTCGCTTCCCCGGCACCCTTTGTTTCGTTCGTCCCCGCCTAGTCCATCACACCCGATACAAAGTACTGTGGTTATTTTCCCCTGCCTTACCTACAGTTTTTTTTACTCCCCTGCGTAATAAGCACATGCGCAGTAAAAAGAAGAAAAAAATTGGATCAAATCAGCTCTGACCCAAGCACAACATGTACTCCGGCCAATCCCGTCTCTTACAATATTAGCACTGCGATTACGTCGTATTGCGCCGCCCCAACCGCCTGGCCAAGTCCCCGTTCCCCACGTCACCACCAATCTACCAGCGCCCGCTAAACCGATCACCACCAAAACATTTCTCGACGAGAGCAATCTCTAGATAATTAGCCCAAACAGGTCCGCCGCGGAACCTATACACTCGGCCATCAGATACTTTCGCTGCCTGCCCTCTAGCATATATTCGCGCGCAGCTGCATCGACCACATCTCCAGCTTACGAACCCCGAAACCTTGACGATCACAGTCCGCCTCCATCGAGTTGTCCGCATAAAACTCCCGAGCAGGCAACCAACCCACTGGGAACCGCCCTCTGTTTGGCCGCCGCCACCGAGCATGGCCATGAGCGAGAGTACCCCGTAAGTTTGTCGACCTCGTTGCAAATCATATCCAAGAATCTGTCTACCCTTGGATATCTCGGTACTAACTTGTCCCACCTGCGTCGCAGACTATGTGCGACCGAGACCCTCATATCTAAACGAAAGCGACGCCACTACCGCACTTCCGTCGTTCCCATGTACGCTCCCTCATATTGGCAGCGTAGTCATTGAGTGTCGTCCACTGACCGCCACGATCAAAACAGACACTGGCAGCTCCGGTCGCTGATCGGCAGCGGCCGTGATGGAGTTGTCTACTTCGCCACTGGCACTGGCAATCTACACCTTCAGCGACTAGACACCAAGACCCTCGAGACCGAGACGATACAGCTCTTGTCATTTTCACCCCGCTGTCTAGTCGCACAAAATGGCTGGGTCTGTTGTGGAGGAGAGACGGGCGAGTTCGTTGCAGTACATGTCGAGCCACCAGCTTCCCATCGCGATGGCTCCTCGCCCGACCCGACCTTGCCCCGACTCCCTTTTGGGATGAGCCGATCCGATGCCCAGATAATACCCTTTTCACGACCATCCCGCATTCCTGCGCCGATGCCTCGAAGCAAGGTCTACGGCAAGGAGCGCGTCAACTGCATAACCCTATGGTTCCCGCCCACCTACGTCGAGTCACACCAATTTGCCTACAAGTCTCCTGTTGCCGTCCTGGCCAACAACGACAAGCACGTCACCGTTGTTGAGCTACAAACTATGAAGACGCTCGATACTCTGGAATACCCAGACTGTGTGAATCGAGCGCTTCTCTCACCCGACGGTCAACTGTTAGTTGCGGTGGGTGATGATCCGTACCTATATGTGCACGAGCGCGTTGCTCCATGGGACGGCAACCCGGACCATGATACGTCCATGGAAGATTCCGCCTGCTCTTGGAGGCAAATCCGGAAGGTCCATCTGAAGAGCCAGCGGAAACGCGACCCATCAGACCATCGCGGAAGCTTTGCAGCTTGTTTTTCGAACACTGGTTCATATTTGGCCGTGGGGACCCAATATGGCGTCATATCCATTTTCGAGACGTCTGCACTATTGACGCAAGAAGAGGATGCCCTTCGAGCCTACTTCCCTTCATCAAGGCCCTCTGCCGAAAATGCAGCTTCCTCAGACCCGCTCTCAGCTTTGGGGGCTGTACGGGAGATGGCGTTTTCACCCGGTCCATATGACATTTTAGCTTGGTCTGAAGATCGTGGCCGTGCCGGCGTTGCAGACCTTCGATCCGGATTCGCCACGCGGCAAATCTTGTATCTTGATGGGGAAGACAAGGCAACAGAGCACCTGGACATTACAGATAGGAGCGCCATTGACCCTAGACTTTTGGACTGCAACCCAAGATCTAGCACGCTGGCAGGGGATCTTCTCAGGACACTCGATCTATCGATGGGTTCGGGGAGCGGGCGCCTGCGGGCTGACGATGGTTATCAGCATCCTTTGACGGGAGAAGAAACGCAGGTGTTGGAAGCCCTCCAGGAGCACAGGAGACGTAGAGAGCAGAGGACGGCTGCTGCCCGTGAACTGATGAGGCACCAATGGAGCTCGACTCCTGGCTCGACCCAACCGTCTAGAGCAGACGCAAGTGATGGTAACACAAGCACAACGCCAACTGCTGGCAGTGGGTTCGGAGGGACGCCGCGACAGCCGCCTCCCCAACCGAGTCAAGGCGCCAGAGGCGATTCCAACCCGGAACGGCATGAATCCCCAGCCGGATCCAACGTCGGTGAGGCAAGTAGCTACAGCGCGGATCCCCCAAGGCCGGCAACGACAACGTTATACCCGAGCCCAAGGCTTCGGGCCATCATGCGAGAGGAGGAGAGGAGGAGCGCACTTGAGGAGGAACGTGCACGGCAACGGCAATGGCAGGAATCCCGGACGACACGCAACGAGCCTACTTGGCAAGCAAGGAGGGAGCTACAAGAGTCACGGAGATCACGAATCGAGGACCTCGCACGACGAACACGGGATTTTGAGGGTGCCACACGAGACACCGTACCGCGATCCCGCGATGTGGAGACGCAAGCCACACGGAATGATGATAATTCAAGAGAGGCTGTTCGGGAGCGTATGACAATATACGGAGAACTTGCTCAGCGATTTCTCCGTGAAGGCGATCAAGACACAGCCTCGAGCGCAGCTACAGAGCGCTATTGGAGGGAACGTTATAGAGCTAGCGTAGGGATGGCAGGCTCAAACGCCACTTCTTCCAACTCTGGCTCTGCGGCTACCAGAGTCTCGACGGCACAGCCCGATACATCCCAAGAAACAGAGCGGGTGGTAGGGCTACCTGGACCAATCTCCATCTCATCGCGTCGATCCACCAGTGCAGCCCGGGAGGCAACTGCGCCTGAAGGCACAGCTAGTAACAGCAGGATAAACAGCTGGACCGAGCTGGGGGCCATCTACGGAGCCATATCTAACATAGCTTCTGCCTCCAGCCACAACGTGAGCGGACGTGAGAACACTAGTTCTTCGGGAGAGGCGCAGACAGCACATCGACAACTAATCCCCGATGCCTACACGAGTGCGGCTCTTAGGGACAATGAGGCTGCATGGTTCTCGCTTCTTCGGCAGGTCGGGATGCACACAAACAGAACAACAAGGACTGCCGGCGATGAGACTGCCGGTCTTGCCTGGAGCGACGAGGGATCCACCTTGTAAGTGATGACTGGCGTTGAACGCCAACTCTCTATGCCCTTGCTATAATGTCCGGTATGCTAAGACAGACATAACGCAGGTATGTTGGTGCTGTGGACGGCATCTACGAGTTTCATGTGGACGTACACTCGCGCAAGCTTAACCCCAGTGTGCAACTGCGCTGAAAGATTTGACCGCGCTTTTTTGTGTACCAGGCGCTAGCCCTAGTATTCTTATTGTTTTCTGTTTCTCTTTTCAGAGTCTGGTTTAACGTAGCGATCTGGCTTATTTGGGGCATCTTGCTGTTGCTGTTTGCGAGGCTCACTTTTGTTTTGATGTTTCGGTGGTATTTATACCCAAAAGAATGGCCCTCACTGTCGTCTGCTTCAAGCTTGTTTTGGCTGCAACCATCTATTATGCATCATTTTTTTGATACTGGGATGTTAATCTTTTAGGACAAAATGTTCGCCTGGGCTGGGAAGTCCCGAAAAGCACTCGACTGTAACCAATATTTAATTTCCAAGCATGGGGCTTTTGTTTTGTCACATATCATTGTCTTGATTCTACTGATATAACAACCTGTCAACTTCTTCTGCAATGGCCAAGCAGCTGGTCAGCCCTGGGCTCTCTATCCCAAGGAGGTTGACCCAGCCGTCAAGCCCGGCCTCTTTCCGAATGACAAAGTCTACAAAGCCACTCCCCGAAATGACAGCGCCACGCTTCCCCAGCTTCGGCCGGATGCCGGCATAGTCAGGTACCAGTGCCTGCTCGTCGATGCCGGGGAGGTACTTTTTAATCTCAGAAATGGCCTCGGGAAGTCTGGCGGGGTTGACGGCGAGGTCGTTGGGGGAGTCGACCCACTCGACGTCGGGGCCGAACCTGATGCGGCCCGCCATGTCGAGGGTGAGGTGGGTGCCGAGCCCGGCGCCTCCGGCCTTGGGCGCTGGGTACACCAGTATCCCGACGCGGGGGTGAGAGGCGGTGTAGGAGAAGTAGTTGCCCTTGGCGTAGAACATGCCTAGCTGTCGCTCGGGTGGCACGACCATGTTGTGCAGGTCGACGGCCCCCAGCCCGGCCGCGTTGACAACGGTCTCGGTCGTGACTGTGGTAGTCTCGCCATCGCCGCCCCGAACGGCCAGCGACCAGCCCGTGCCCCCAGGCAGCCGCTCGATGCCCACCACGGTGGACAGCAACGCCACGTCACCGCCCCGCTCCTCGAACTGGCCCTGCAGCGCCAGCATCAGCGCGTGGCTGTCCACGATGCCCGTCTCGCCGCTCTCCAGCACGCCCGCCTCGGCGCGCACGGCCGGCTCTCGCCTCCGCGCCTCGTCCCTCCCCACCCAGCGCAGCGGCACGTCGACCTCTGGGCCCGCGGCGTGCTCGTGGATGCGCTCCAGCGCGGCGCGCTGCTCCTCATCCTGGGCCACGATCCACTTTCCCACCTTGCGGTGCGGGACGGCGCTGGAGGCGCAAAAGGCGTAGAGCAGGCGACGGCCCCGCGTGCACAGGGCCGTCTTGAGGCTGCCGGCGCCGTAGTATATCCCAGCGTGCACGACCTCGCTGTTGCGGGAGGAGGTCTCGGTGCCGACCGAGGCGTGGCGCTCGAGGAGGAGCGTGGCCGTCCCTTGGCGGGCGGCCAGGGCGCGGGAGACGGCTAGGCCGACCACGCCGCCGCCGATTACGACGTGGGTGTAGTCGATTCGTCGCGGGGCCGTGGAGGAGAATTGCCGGAGGAAGCCGCCGCTTGGTGGCGGGGTGGCGGTGTGGCGGCACAGCGCGACCCGGGAGAACATGATCGCAACGTGCCGGCTGTCGAAATCTCCGTTGCTGATTTGAGAGGTGCTGCGGTAGAGTTGAAAGGGGTTGATACCTTAACAATTATCTTGTTCGGTTTTATGCACGAGCTTCCGTCAAAGAGTCTCGCCGCTTGAATTCGATCAGCAGACTGATTCATTCTCATCGCCAAATTTATAGTCGATGTTGATATATGTGCCTGTGGTCATGCAACAT
>JARHUK010000445.1:0-27689 GCA_031001725.1 Pseudopyricularia javanii
CCCCCAACCACTTAAAACGCCGCTAACCCCCAGCAGCTCTTCGAAGCCCCCTCCAACATGATCATCAAAAAGATGAAGCCCGCCCGCTACCTCGCAGGCCTCACACTCCTCTGGGGCATCGTCGCGACCCTCTCGGCCCTCGTCAACGACTTCTCCTCGCTCATCGCCTGCCGCCTGATCCTCGGCCTGCTCGAGGCCGGCTTCTTCCCCGGCGTGGTCCTGTACCTCTCCATGTTCTACGGCCGGCGGTCGCTCGCCCTCCGCATCGCGCTCTTCTACGGCACGGCGGCCCTCTCGGGCGCGGCGGGCGGCCTCGTCGCGTACGGCATCAGCTTCATGGACGGCTACGCCGGCTGGAGGGCGTGGCGCTGGATCATCCTCATCAACGGTCTCCCCACCATCGTCACGGGCTTCGTCATCCCGTTTGTGCTGCCTAACAGCCCCGAGACGACGAGGTTCCTGGACGAGTACGAGAAGCGCGACCTGGTGCTGATCCACGAGGCGCAGGTCGGCCGCGCCCACAACCTCACGCACATGGTCAAGGAGGACGTCTGGGACGCCGTTCGCGACTGGACCACGTGGACCTACTGCTTGGCCCTCTTCCCGCAGCTCATCATGCTCTACTCCTTCGTCGTCTTCCTGCCCACCATCATCAACGGCCTCGGCACCTGGTCCGCCGCCGAGGTGCAGGCCATGACGGTGCCCGTGTACATGTTCGGCGCCATCGTGTACGTGCTGTGCGCGTGGCAGAGCGACAAGACCCAGAAGCGCGGCTACTTCATCATGGGCGCCATCGCCTCCGCCCTCGTCGGCTACGGCATGCTGCACGCCGACGCCGGCCCGGGCGTGAGCTACGCCGGCTGCTTCTTCGTCTCGGTCGGCATCTTCCTGTCGGCCGGCATCTCCTTTGCCTGGGTGCCCGTCAACAACCCGCGCTACGGCAAGCGCGCCTTCTCGACGGGTATGCACCTGACCATTGGCAACTCGTCTGGCGTCGCCGCCCCGTTCCTGTTCCTCGGCAACGACGGATTCCGCAAGGGCTACACCATCACCATGGTGCTCATCTCCGTCGGCCTGCTGCTCAACATTGTTCTGCACCTACACTTTAGGCGCCAGAACAAGCTGCGTGACGAGGGCGAGCAGGACTACCTGATGGAGGGCAAGACCCAGCTGGAGCTTGAGGCCATGGGCGAGAAGAACCCTCAGTTCAGGTTTGCGGTTTGATGTGGAGGGTAGTCTAGAAGCTGTTATCAATTAAAGTCTTTGGTTCTTCTGTGTGAAACGTCATCGTACAAACCCCTCCAGTAGCTCTACGTCCTCCCCCTCGGCACGCTGGTACCCGCGCTCCATCAACCGCCGAACCCTCCTCCGACGCGCGCACCGGACGCAGCAGGCGCAGCTCGCCAAGAGCACCACAAACGCGGCCACGCCCTCCATGACCACCTCGAGCCAGTGCTCGCCGAGCCAGGCCCAGAGCCAGTCGTCGCCGGCGCCCCAGGTGCCGCCGTGGCCCTCGTGGTTCCAAAATACCCAGGGATCGGCGCCGTCTCGGCCGTCCATCATGACTCGGTGCAGCGGTGCCCAGCCCTTGCCCTCGTACGGCGGCAGCGAGCCGTCGGGGCGCAGCCGCGCGTGGTACCGCTCCCAGATGGCCGTCAGGTACCACTGGCCGCTGTTGTACATGACCCTGGCGTAGGGCAGCAGCCAGTTCCAGTTAAACTCGTCGAGCGAGTCCGTCATCATGCGGGTCCAGGCGTGGTCGGGCTGGGCGCCGATGATGTTGTTGCTCAGGGCGCCGAGGCCGCCGTCGGTGGTGAAGGCGGGGAGGCGGCGCAACGGCTCGAGCGACGTCTCGCAGCCGTTGTCGAGGTCGATGTAGATTCCGCCGTACTTGCGGACTGCAAAGTATCGCATGACGTCGACGCGCTGGATGGGGTACTTGTAGCCTTCGTAGGTCGCGAGGAACCAGGGGAATTCGTTGGCGATGAAGGCGAGGGAGTCTTCGGTGAACCAAATCTTTGGGAGGGGTCAGTTTTGCGCGAGGTGGTCGGGTTCGGGACACAAACCTTGACCTCCCAGCCTGGATTCTTATCGATGCATTTCTGCCGGGCGACGGCCCAGTCATCGGGTATGACGTTGGAGGCTGGATCGTTCCAGTTGTGGTAGATCTGGTGTATTATCCTCGGGATGACGAGCTCCTTTTCTGTCGTGTGGTTGCTGTACGCCTGGAGCACCTGGGTCTGGGTGATGGCGATGCCGGCGTGGGGTCCCAGCTTTCCAAAGAGCTGGGCAAAGGCCAGCAGCCGGACGACGACGTAGATGACCCATGCGACGACGGCGACAAAGGCCGTGTAGCCGGCCCAGACGAGTAGGCGGCGGCGATTGGGTAAATGCGACCATAGCGATGACAACATGGTTGAAAGGTGAAGGTTGCATTGACGATGAGAAGACGGCGACGTTTGACGCGTCGCTGTGTCACAGAAACAGACGTTCCTTCCTCAGCACGCTATGTCAGCACGCTAGGTCAGCACGCTAGGAAGGAGGTGCCTGCTTTGGCTTCTGACGTGGCGCAGGTGCGACCAAAGGCCGCCATCTGTGAATGGATGAATAAGAATAACATTGCTGTAATTTTATTTCGGACTGTTGCTGACGATCTTCTTCGGAACGTCGGCTGTTTAAACTTGGCATCCCACTATTATCAGACGTGGTCCTCCTATCAGACGGACGATGGAGATGCCAATGCAGCAGCTCCTGTTGAAAATTGCTTCTTCCGGGGTCAAAGTAGGTTGAGGTAGTCACTGGTGTGTAATTGGTGGATGTGCGATGACATATAATTAAGCAAGTGAGTACTATATTATATATACAAAGACACCATCTTCACCAGCCACTTGTGGCCCCTATTATAAGGGCCCCTATTATAAGCTATTCTAGGCACCCATGCCAAGCTCGCACTTCCAGCCCTACCTCCCGGCTCGCCGTATATCGTAACTCGCATATTAACAAACGTTGCATCGACTCCTTCCTCAGCTGACCCTGCATGAACCTGAGCAAATATTGACTTCGGTCCAGAACCAGAACGATCATCCACAATCCTGTCGAGTTCGGGCGAGCCAATAACCTCGTCGTCCTCTGCCCAAGACGGCTTCATTTTGAAAACTCTGCCATGTAGTGAGAATGCCATGGCTGCAGCTTCTCAATTTACATCCTGCAACGAACCTCTTCTGCCTAGACCACATCGGCCTTCCTCTTCTGGAAATATATACAAAATGACATGTCCTCGGCGGAATATAAATATGGCCAGCTTCCTAGACCAAGACGTGTAGAGCTGGACCATCATCGCCACAGCCTCAAGATGTACATCTCCCACCTTCTTGCCCTGGCCGCCTCGTGCACCGCCGCCGTCCTTCCTCGCGATGGCCCCCCAACCGGCGCATTGGACAACCTGATGCTCAAGGTTGACGACCTCCCCGAGGACTTCTTCTCCGCCGCCAGCGTGCCAACGGTCGAGATCCTCGATCCTGCCCCTCTGATCGCACAAGGACGTGCTGCAATCGAGGCTCCCCCCGGAAACCTCACTCTCGAGGCTCGCGACATCATCGGCGGCTTTGACGACCGCGTGCAGAAGCTGGACACGGGCTATCCTGTAAGCCTCCTTCCACCCCCAGAACCAACACCCCACCACTAACATCCCCAGTGGTCCGCCATGGGCCGTCTCTTCGTCAGCGCCGGAGGGGCGTCGTACCTGTGCTCCGCCTCGCTCGTCGGCAACCGTCACGTTCTGACGGCCCGCCACTGCATCGTCGACGGCGCCTCGTTCGTCTTCTCGCCGTCCTACGCCCGCGGCCACCGCAACCCGACCAGCTGGGCCACACACGTCGTCTACACCGGCTCGCCGCCCGACAACACCTGGTGCAGCTTCAAGGACGACTGGGCCATCCTGCGCCTGAACGAGCCCATCGGCAACAGCATGGGCTACCTCGGATTCAAGCTCTTCTCCGACTCCCAGTCCGGTGCCGACCTCGACTGGTGGAACTACGGATACCCGGGCGACAAGGACGGCGGCGAGATGCCCTACGCCCAGAACCGTACGTTTTCCTTTCTAGCTCTGCTCACCTTTGCTGACACCCCACAACAGGCTTCAAGATCAACCGGTACAACTGGTGCGACGATTACTCTACCGTCCCGTTGGCAACCACCGCCGACTCGGCTGGTGGCCAGTCCGGCGGCCCCATCTGGATCCCCGAGTCCGATGGCCGCTACCAGTATGCTGTACTAGTAGCCAGCAGCCCCGAGTTGACCGCGGCTAGCCACGGGCCTGCGTTGCTGGGTGCCATTATTCAAACCCGGAACGACTGGCAGTAGGACGCAATGTGTTTGTTTGATTTCGGAATCTGGCTATCAAAGTCGCATTCGGACTGGACCTAGAATTACAATTGATAACATGTCCTACTCCAAAGGCCCATATCGCAAAGGCGGCTGAAAATCAGAATGAACCATGTGCTTTACATGCTCAGGGATCTTGGCCATCGACTCGGCCCCTTCCAGTAGAACCACTTGCTGCCCGGCCTATCGAGTTTGTTAGAAGAATCCAACACATGGAGCGCGGCAACTTACTGCAAAATGGTGAATCATGTGACAGTGCAGCATGCTCGCCGCCGGGAACGCAATCTCATATCGAATCACGGTCCAGTCGCCCGTGCCGTTCCCCAGCCTGCACCCATCGCGGAGCGGCGGGTCGACGAGGTTAAAGTGCTGCCCTTGCCCGATGGCCTCGTCCACGTCCGCCCAGGGGAAGCCCCCCGTCCCCGTCCCGATCACCCACGCCTTGTTGTTGTGCTTGTGGAACGGGTGCTGGCTGGTGACGTTTGCGCCGTTTTCAAAGATGATGTCAACGACGGAACCGTTCAGCATCGAGCCCGCACTCCCGTGGCGCTCCGCCCCGTATGTCGTCTCACCGCGCGAGTTTTGCTCCCACAGCAGGGGCGGCAGCTGCTGCCGGAACGCCTGGTGCGGCCCAACGTTGAGCGCCCAGCTGGCGGTGCCGGTCATGTTGACAAAGAAGCGGAGCGTGTTGTCGGACTTCCGTGGCGGTGGCCGCACGGGGTAGGGGGCCAGCTTGGTCTCGTCCATCGCTGCAGACGAGGATGAGATGAGGGTGCCGTTCAGGTAGACCCATGGCTTGGTCTGCGGCACCTGGGTTACGGACTCCATGCCGGGGTATCGGAGGATGCCGATGCCCTGAATCACCTGCTCTCTGCGCAGGGAAGTCACCCTGACGGCGTAGTCGCCCGGCTTCTGGTCGAGACGGACGAGGATGCTTATGCGCTCGCCAAGGTTGCAGTTGGCGGCATGGACTCTCTGGGGGTGCACAAACTCACCGTCGGCGGCCACGACATAAAACTCGTGCTCGTCTACACTGATCTGCAGCTCGTGGTGCGCCCCGGAGTGGATAAAGTTGATCCACATCCACTCCTCGCCGGCCTGGGCCTCAAAGACCTCGAGCTCTGCCGACGTCGCCTCGCAGGTGGGCAGGTTCGAGTACAGAGCCTGCCGGTCCTGCATCAGACAGCCCAGCGAGTTCCGTCCAGGGCCCCCGACGGCCTCGATCTCCTCGGCGGCGTGACAGAACGTCCTGCCCTTGTTGTTGAGCACGATCGAGTTGCTGCACCAGGGCACGATACCAGTGTCACGGTACATGATGAGCAGCGTGTCCATGGGCTCGGCGTTCCAATCACTGATGACGACGTGGCGGGGGTTTCCCTCGGCTCTGTGAATGCCGGCAATGTCGAAGGGCGACGAGGATATGAGCTCGTATGGCCGTGGTCTCCACGCTGCAGGTCTGATCCAGATGGGGCCGCGCATACCGTCGGCAAAGGCAGGGCCAAAGTGGCCGTGGTAAAAGTAGCTGCCGTACTGCTGAAGCGTGAAGCTGTAGGTGTAGTTGTCTCGCGGCTGGATCGAGTACTGGGTGACTCCGGGAACGCCATCATTCCACGGCTTGTCGATCTGGTAGATTCCGTGCCTGTGTATTGTTAGCTTTGTTTTTACCGTAGCCGAGAACACTTACCAGTGCATTGTCGTCTCGAAGCCGAGCTGATTGTCGAGAAAAACCTCGACTTGATCGCCCTCATCAGCCTCTATGAGCGGGCCCGGGGTCTGGCCGTTGATGGTAAACACGGGCCGTCCATGGCCGTCACCAGCAGACCACTGGTTGGCAATGGTGAAGTTGTATCTTTTTGTTTGGGCAGCCAGACCGAGTCCGGCGAGGAGCAAAAGGGCATACATGCTGAGTTGTTTGATTTCCAAGAGGTCAGCTTGTGCACAAGAGAAGAGCGCAGCCCGTAGACTTGATCTTACCAAGACTATTTCACCATCGAATCAGTCACAGGCACTCGAAGCATATCTAGGATCATCGATGCAGATTCGACGCAGCCTATAGTCATGAACGGTCACATCAATAAACTCTGATAGTCTTGTCGGTAGCTTAACAGGATGTTGTTCTCAGTTCATCCAAACTCAACCAGTTACCCCCTAAACTTTAAGGTCTTCTCATGCCCTTTTGGGCATGAGCGAGTCAGTTTGAGATCCATCTAAACAGTATTCCGGTTTTGATCGCCGGCGTCATCTTATGTTTATTCACTAGTCTCAACTACGTCTCATCCACGACAGCTGTGCCTACCCAGTAGAGTCAATGACAGTGCCCTTTGCCACAATCGGACACTTTCTTGTTGCCGTCGGTGAGAGTGATCTAGACGACGTCAGTTAATCGATCTTCAAGCTCCTCGGTTACACCGAATGCCCTTGGCAAATCTTATTCAACTCCTACATCGGAGATGACTTGTGCAAGTTGGACTCGCGAAGTTTGTTGCAGTGGGTCTTTTGCTCCTGTTGGCTTCTTATACTGGTAAGCATGCTGCAACAGATTGCTCGGCGAACCGTCCTTCAGGTCAGCGAAATCATGGCTAAAGCGACAGAGAAACGTCTTCCAGGCACGGCCGCACGGAAAAGCTCCAGATGGCAGCGGGCTTTCCTTGCCCTGGCCTTTGCTGCTATCACAATCCCTACGGGCATGTGGAACAGAGATCGCCTGGGTATCAGGATTTGGGGCCAGCTGGAAAGCCCGCCCAAAACCGTCAGGAAGTACACCCTCCAGACTGGAGTGAGATGGATGAATCCCGGTTAGTACCCTCTTCACAACAGCCAACACAAGCTAACAATAGCAGATGGCGGTCGATGGCGGGTCATGTATACCTGCAACGGGCAGTCGCCCTGCCCCACGCTTTACGCAGAGGAGGGAGACGTGGTCGAGTTGACGGTCAAGAGCGATGTCTACTCGCAGTCGACGATCCACTGGTCTGGCATAGGGAATCCCGGGTAAGCATGGCAAAGCCGAGATTTGTCGACATTGCTGACTTATGGATGATAGAAAGGGCGGGTGGAACGACGGCGCTGCTGGCATCTCACAGTACCCAATCCTCCCCCGCGGTAACTACACCCACTACTTCGATACAGCAGGGTCATGGGGCCTCAACTGGTACGCCGAGCACACCACGGCAGCGTCTGCCGATGTAAGTTAGCTGCGCCCATACGCTGCATCGTATACAAACTCACTAGTCCAGGGACTATACGGCATGGTCTACGTGGCACCCGCCCCGTCGAGACCCCGTCCGTACCACCTCATCACCACAGACAAGACGGAGGTGCGCAGGATTATGGAGGCGGAGGGCCAGGTCCGCCACCTGGCCATCAAGAACCACCAGCACCGCGACACGGGGTGGAAGCTCCTGCGGATGAAGGCCGAGGGCTCAGAGTTTTACTGCTACGACTCTATTCTGGTCAATGGTTAGTAGACGCCTGGTCGTTTTTCTGCGAATACTAACATGAGATCGACTACAGGCAAAGGCCGTGTGCACTGCCGTCAGCAAGGCTTCGCGGTACTCAACGGCCAGCCCCTGGATCAAACCGGCTGCATCCAGCCACAGGGACTGCCAGAAGCGAGATGCACCCCCAGCGGGGGCGACTACGAAGTCATAGAGACTGAAGGTCGGCCATACATGATGCTCAACTTGATCAACATCGGCTTTGAGCACAGCGTCATCGCATCGATCGACAACCACAAGATGACCGTGGTGGCCAACAACGGCGGCTTCGTCCACCCGGAGGAGGCCGACGTCGTGCAGATCCCCAGCGGGGCCAGGATCACCGTGCTCGTCAAGCTCGGTGCCTCCAGCTTTGCCGGTGAGTACGCCATCCGCATGTCGTCCACCAGCCGCCTACAGAACCTACAGGGCTACGCGGTGCTACGATACCCCGGCGCGAAGCCAGACAACCCAATCTACGGCCAGCCGATGAAGCTCCCGCAGCCGCCGCGGGAGGAAGACGCGTGTTTGTTGGCCGACGGCACCGCCCGTGTCGGCTGCAGTGTGAGAGAGGGTCAGCGTCTCGCCCCGTTTCCACCCTCGCCCCCGCCGAGCTCGCCGCGCCCAGCGGCGGCCGACGTGACGGTCCGGTTGAAGACGGGCGTGCGCCCCTCGGCGACGGAGAAGCACGTGCCCGAGTACTTCCTCAACGAGCAGCCGTGGCAGCTCTTCCGGGCCGCCATGACACCGCTGCTCTTCCAGGGCGAGGCGCAGGCCAAGCCTGTAATCAGCAATCTCCCGCTCGGCAGCGTCGTCGACCTCGTCATCGAGAACGGGCTCAACGACACGGTCCCGCTGTACAAGCACGGCGCGGCGGCGTGGCTGCTGGGGGTCGGTACAGGTGGCTTCCCGCACACGAGCGTCGAGGATGCCGTCACCGCCGGAATACAGCCGCTGAACCTGGAGAATCCGGCGCTGGTCACGCTGCACGAGCTGCCGCCGCTGGGGTGGAGTGTGCTGCGGTTCAAGGTTACTCACAAGGCGGCCACGATGATACATGCCGTCAAGCTTCGGTACTTTGCTGTAAGGACCCCTCATCGACTGGATCGAACAAAGGCTAACTTGAGCAGTTGGGCATGTCGGCGCCGATCCTGGAGGGGATTCTCCCTGGTGATCCGGCAGAATACCCGGAATCAGCCGCGAACCAACCTCACGTCGAATTCAAGCCTAAGAATGATGGAGTTTTTGGTTAGGACTGCGCGGATGGTGAGCCAGACATGGCGGGTTTTGTGCATCATCAGCCTAGCTGGGCGATGACAACAACAGGTAGATTGTTAGGTGTAGTTTAGTGAAATGGTAACACTGCCGCTGTAGACCTCAACCCGATCCGGCCAATTTGTTAAGCGCCGGATTGGTAATGACATACTGCTTGGCGATTTGCAACCTATTTCTGGAGCTTATCCCAGTTTCTCGAGGCGGCAAAGGCAAAACACGAGTTAATTTGCCTGCCTCTCCAAAGGCCTTACTTATCCTGGCACCACGTCATCCGATGCAACTGCTAAGCATTCAAACAAGGTTGGACGATTCGATTGCCCCAATGCAAAAAGTTTAATGCTTTCTTTCGCGCAGCCATGTTTCAACGGTCCGTGACCTGGGCGTGCATGACTTGAAGAAAAGCCGGTTATCACGTGAGGCACAAAGGCCTCGGCTGTGACTGGGATCGACCGGGCTAGCATGGCAAATTGCTCTAGCGTCCTCGGCGCCGACCCCTGGTGACCCGCTGGCTGAAAAAGAAAATTAGCATCGGCGAAGCGTGCGGGGTGACGTGGTGATGTGCGCAGGACTGTTTTGTTTCTCATGCTCCATGTTGGCGGCGATGCCAGAAGCAAGTTGGCTGTTGACGAAGTTGGTTAGGTGGTCAAGCAATGCAGAAAGCATGTCTGGCCTGCGCAAAGCATCAAAGCACAGAATGACACGCATCGCGAGAAGAAAGAAGCCCGACAACAAAACAAAACAAAGCGCAGAAGGTGTGGGAAGGCGAAATTGGACATCACGTGCAGCAACGGTTGTGGCGCCAAGGATGGCCCGGCCTGCCAGGCAGGAGCGATTGAAGATGGGATGTCGAACATAAACAAACAAGTATCGGTGATGTTGTTGATGATGATTATAATGATAATTGTAATGATATTGAAAACAATCGACTAAAAACTGCATCCAATTCGAATAAAAATTGATGAAGAATGCATCCATTCCAGTCCGCGTTCTAGGCTGCATCGTAATAATACGGGGCGCCACTACCAAGGCCCCGCCTGCCTCGTTCCTGCGCCTGTGCTCAGCAAATCTCTCCATCATTCCCAGGGGTCAGCCGCCCTCATTTCGATCGAACCCTTCAATCCCTTCACCCACTCTTCACTCAGGGAATCCCAGGGACTTTGTTCCAGGCGTCGCTCCCAAAGTACACGACTGACGACGAACGGTTATGCGATAGCGAGCATCTCTTCTTTTTCTGCATCGTCGGCCGTCATCCCTCGTTCCGTGTTTTTTTTTTGCTTCTTCTCTTCGTCACTAGGTTGCGACGTCCTCTCGTTAAACACCCCCACGGCATCATCTGCAGCCTCCCGAATCTTCATTCCGTTCAACCGTTTCGACTCCCGCACACTTCCGAGTCAAAACACGTTCTCTGCGAAGCATAACAGATTGCCGTCAATCATTCCTGACGACTATCGCAACATCTATCGATCCCGACACCGAAATGAGGTCAATCAGACTGTTGGCGGCCGTCGCCCTGATGGCCGGCGTCGTCTCGGCTCAAGACGCTACCACAACTGCCGCTGCTACCACCGCAACGACTTCGTCAACTTCGACCTCCCAGTCCACCTCGTCGTCCACCACCAGGGCTGTAATCACGGGAGGCACAGGGCAAACAACTAGCGCCAGCCTCCCGGCCGCCGGCGTCACCGGTCTGCCCACCTTGTCCAGGACGCTCGAGGCCATCCCGACATATCCTCCCCCCGCCGTCCCCCCAACCGACGAGGCGCCGTTCATGCACCGCTCCACGCTGCCCCAGGGAACAGTCTTCATCGCGGTCGGCGCCATCCTGGGTGCCTTTGGCCTGACGGTCCTCGTCTGGCGAGCCATTATCGCCTGCCTGCTCCACCGCGACGTCGAGCGCGCCGCCGCCGCCCAGCACCTGGCCAACGACAAGGCCGCCTCCTTCCCGGCACCGCCGGCCCCCTTCTACAAGTCATACAACGACAGCGGCTCCAAGCCCAACCTGATGTCCGGCAGCCCGGGACTCGGCGGTGCCCCTCCCGCCGGCCAGGCCTCGGTCGGCAGGGGCGTCCGTCGCACCAACCGCGGGCCCACACCCTCGGCAACACCCTCGCAGTCTAACCTCTTCTTCTCCCCAACTGCAGCCTCTGGCATGGCCGGACAGGGCGCCAGTAACCGTGATAGCCGCTTCCTCCCGTCGGGCTTTTACGCGGCGGGTAACGGCCAGCCATCCCCCGTCGGCGCCCGCCACGAGCACAGCATCTCGCTCTCCAACCTGCGTCCCGACAGCCACGGGCACGGGCGCGCCATCACGCCGCCCGAGTCGCCGCAGTACGGACCCATCAACAGCTCACCCGGCCGCAGCGCGAACCTGCCGACGCAGAGGAACGTCAGCACCAGCACGCTCAACCTCAATAGCCCGCCGACAGGACGCGCACCCAGCGCTTACCTCGAGGACATGCTCGACGACCCGGGCTCGCAGCTGCACCACCTTCCGGGCGGTAGGGCGCACGGGAGCGCCCAGTCGCCGAGGAGAACATGATCTTTTTTTTTGTTTTTGCCTTTACTTCGTTTCTCATTCATTCGTTTGCATGTCCTGCGAGGGACTTTTTCTGTAGTTGCTTTTATTAATCACTTACACGACATCATTCAGACGAAGGCGTTTAGGGCGTTTGATTTGGACGAAGCCTTGGCAGGGGTTCTCCCACAAGGTCAGGGATCCCTTTGACTGAGCTTGTATAACAAGGTTTTCGGTGTGCAAACCAGTCCTTGTGCACTTGAGATGGATGCGTTGTTGCATGGCCTCTTCCGGTCCACTTTGTTCGCTATGGTATATATAGGTTGCGCCAAAACGGCACTCAACATTGTCAAAAATGCATTCCATATTAGTCGTCAACTACAGCTTGCTCTTGGAGATGCCGGTTCCAGGCTCAAGCCTCTCGACCTTCCACTGCCTGAGCAGCTCCTCGGTCTTGATCCTCTGGCGCTCAATCAGCTCGGCCGCCTCCTTGCCCCTCTTGTTCTCGTTCTTGCCCATCTGCTGCAGGTGCACCTCGTCCGGCCCGTCGGCGAGCCTCAGGGTCCTGATCTGCGCCCACATGTTGGCCAGGGGCGTGTCCTGGCTCACGCCGGCGCCGCCAAAGGCCTGGACGGCGCGGTCGATGACGGTGAGGGCCATGGACGGCACGAGGACCTTTGCCTGGGCGATCTCGCGCAGGGCGGCCTTGGGGCCCTGCTCGTCCATCTTGATGGCGGCGTTTAGGACCACGAGGCGCGCGGCGTCGATCTCGAGGCGCGACTTGGCCACCCACTCGAGGATCACGCCGTGCTCGCGCAGCTGCTTGCCAAAGGGGGTTTTGCGGGGGTCGTTGATGCGCATGAGCATCCAGTCAAGGGCACGCTCGGCCTGTTTGTGTTAGTTGTTGTTCAGAGTGATGGGAGTGATGGGGCTACGAATACAACATACAGCTCCAATCGCCCGCATCGCGTGGTGGATCCGCCCAGGGCCCAGCCGCCCCTGGATAATCTCGAAGCCACGACCCTCGCCCAGCACCATGGCCGACAGCGGCACGCGCACGTTTTCAAACGTGATGTGGCCGTGTCCGTGCGGGGCGTCGTCGTAGCCGTACACGGTCAGCATGCGGTGGATGGTGATGCCGGGGGTGTCGGCGGGGACCAGGACGACCGACTGCTGGCGGTAGCTGTCCTTGTTGTGGCGGTCCGTCTTGCCCATGACGATGTAGATGGCACAGCGGGGGTCGCCAGCGCCCGAGGACCACCATTTCTGGAGGGGGATGTCAGCCTTGGGCGATTGTCAGAATGCATTGGTGGCGTAAACTTACCTGCCCATTCAGCACGTACTCATTCCCCTCCCGCCGAATGTCCATCTCAATGTTCTTGGCGTCGCTGCTCGCAACCTGCGGCTCCGTCATCAGGAAGGCGCTCCGGATCTTGCCATCCATCAGCGGCGCCAACCAGGTCCTCTTCTGCTCGTCGTTGCCGTACTTTGCCAGCACCTCCATGTTGCCCGTGTCGGGGGCGGCGCAGTTGACGGCCTCGGACGCGACGCGAGACCTGCCCAGCTGCTCGGCCATGAGGCCGTACTCGAGGTTCGTGAAGCCGGGTGACTCCTTGTAGTGGCCGGCTGGGAGGAACATGTTCCACAGGCCCAGGGCGCGGGCCTTTTTCTTGAGGTCCTCGACGATGGGCGGGTGGGCGGCCCAGCGGGCGGAGCCGTGGCCGATCTGGGCCTCGAGGACGGGGTCCGCGGGTAGGCATTCCTCGTTGACGAACTTGGTGACAATGTCGAGGGTCTGCTTGGCGCGTGGGCTGACGCGGTCGCGGCACTGGGAGTTGTTAGCTAGGAGGGTAGTGCTGGGAGGCCATCAGGGTGCTTACGATGGCGGGAATCTTGTCAGACATGATTGTTGATTGGCCTGGTATTCGGTGGTGATTTTACAAGCTGATAAAAGGTATCAAGAGTCAAGTCAATCTTAAGTGACAGCTTCAGAAGCTCAAATGGACCCCGTTCGGCTCTTGTCGTCTGGCGGCCCCGTTCTGGTGCGTTCCTGCCGAGGTCCATGTTTCAATTGGCAGCGGGGTTGGGGTATGGGCCGATTGACTGCTGTCCTTCCCCAGACGCACGGGGGCGGAGCAGTGGGTGGCCAAAGCTTCCGGGGGTTACAGTGGGCATTGGGGCGATCAAACTCTGGGAGTCATTCTGGCGATGGCTTCAAGAGTCTAACTATTTGGACACCATTTGCGCACTATTGGGATTTTGAAAGAACGAATCAAAAACCCAAGAGGATGGTTAAATCACAGGCCGAGAAACTCCCCACCAGCGAAATCAGGTTACAGAGTCGCTACGCGCGTTGGGGAGGATCACAAATGGAGCTCGAGTCGAGTCCGACCTGCTTATGAACCTATTCCGAGGCCTACGATTGCTTGGCATTCTCTCAAATGCACAGCTTTAAGCATTGCTTGGTCTATATCCAAGAAAATTTCCCCTTATCGAAATGAAGTGCTTACGGATCTGACATATCTCACAGCGGTGTGCAACAGGCAGCCAGTAATATTATATGGGCAGTAAGTAAGCTGACATGGAGCCACCCTCGTCTCGGGCACGATGCTCTGTGCCTGAAATACTGGCCGCCCTGTTGTTGATAACTGCGGCAATCCCATCCCGTTGTCGACAAAAAAAACCCCCCCAGCAAAACAACGCATCCGATGGCCCTCCAAGAAGGCAAATCCTCCGGCTCCGGCCAAGGCCTTTTCCGCAACGGCGAAGACGCGCCCGAGGTCGTGCCAAGCCACGGGTTCTCAAGCCTTGAGGTCGTCGGAACGCCAAGCTACAGTCCGGCCACGGTTTACAGCCAAGCCACGACCTACAACCCGGCCACGGCCTACAGCCCGGCAACGACGGCAACCAAGACCTACAACCCAAAGCTCGCCTCTGTGGACGCCTCGTGCTACCCAGAAGTCGTCGCTGCGCCGTACACAGACAGCCCACCCTACGATGCGCCCATAGCCGTCGAAGAGGTGCAACCACCACCCAGGCCGTGGTGGCGCCGGCGATGCGTCATAATCACCGCAGCCGTCATCATAGCGATCGCGATAGGAGTAGGCGTCGGCCTGGGCCTGCACTTTTCAAAACCCCAAGCCAGCACCCCCGACGACGCCACGCCACAGGTCCAGTACCCAACGGGCGAGAGCGTCTGCACCAGCAAGCCCTGTGTCGAGGCCCTGGCCGCCATAGTGGACGACCGGGACACAGTGCGCCTTTTCGCGCGCCGCCCCGCCGACGGCACGCTGGCGCAGGTCTCCTCCGTCTCTTCGGGCGTCTACGCGTCCAACAACTGGACGACCCGCGGCGGGCCCATCGCCTCGCCCGGCCCCGCCGCCGTTCTGTGGCAGGCACCGCGGTCCCCGGCCGAGCTGCAGGGCCCCGGTGCCGTGGTCACGGTGTTGGGGGTTTCGGCGGTCGGCAGCGAACTCTTCATGCAACACATTGGGCGCAGCGGGGCGGGTACGGCGGGCACTTCGACCACCATCTTCGACCCGCGCCTCGAGGTGCTCAGCGCGCCCGCGACGTGCACCATCGAGGGCGAGCAGCGCTTCGACTTTTGGGTGCAGGCGCGCAACGCCACCGACGGCTCCTTGACGCTGTACCACCAGCTCTCGTCGGGCGGTTCGTGGTTCAACGGCGGCAAGTGGGACACGGCCGTCATGACGGAGGCGTCCACCAGAAGCCCGGGGAGCATCGCGTCGCGCCCGGCGCTGCTGTGCCGCAACGGGCTGCAGAAGAAGTGGGAGCAGCACATCGTCGTGTACGACGACCAGGGGGCCGCCTGGCACCGGCGATGGGTCGAGGACGTGCTCTTGTGGGACGAGTGGAAGGCGCTGGGCGGGCAGTATGCGACCGGCACGTACCCGGTGCTCGTCGAGACCAACGACAGCCGGCTCGAGTTCCTAGGGCTGGGCCAAGACGGCAACATGTACCACATGTCGTGGACATCGGCCGACGGCTTTGGTAGCCGCAGCAGCCTGGGTGGGGGTCAGTTCGCGAGCGTGCCCGCCGCGGTGGTCAGCGTAGGGGGCACCAGGCTTGATGTTGTAGCGGTGGGGCAGGACGGGAAGCTAAAGCACCGCGCCGTCGGCCTGCAGGCCTCCATGGACGAGCAGTGGGAGGATCTGGGGATTTCGGCGGCCAGCGCCCCGACGCTGGCGAGCGTGGGACTGACGAGCATGGATCTGTTCACGACGGCGGTGGACGGGTCGATATGGTATGCACCTGTGCGCATGCCAGAGGTGGGGAAGAGTAGTTGGGGGAACTTGACTTGGGCGGCGATAACAGGGCTGTAGCGACGTTTAGGAGCTGGGAATCATGGATTGTAGTCTAACGAGCGGCCACGCCAAGATGCTAAGCTTGCCTGACCCGGCCGGTATTGCCGGGAGGCTGAATAGAACAATTTTGCTGAAACGCTGCGGCAGCACTGACGACCTAATGGCACGGACGTTTACTTATGTAGCGAGCATCATGGTTCAATTGACAGGTCGGCGTGGTTTATGGCGTCGTCGCCGTTGTGTTTTCGTGACCAGCCAGCCAACCAGCCATTAGCCAGCGTAACTGCAACTGCGCTACGGTATGCTAACCGTAGAAACGGCCTCGGGGCAAGTCGAAGCGAGCAAACAAGGGTTTTGAACGCGCGTCTATTCGACCCGTCCAAGGAATGTAACAGACACAGGGGACCAGCGTTGGCGCTAAACCTTGCCGCCGCGGGCCCTGTTTGTTTTTGTTTTTTTTTCCTCTGGTAGCCTCGGCGAAGCACACGAAAAAAAAAGCTCGAGTCGGGGACTGGGCGGACACAAAAGCCCGAGGTGGTATCGTGACGGTGAGGAGGCTAGAAGGCGGCCATATGTAACCTGCGGCGATCGAGCTTCAGTGTAGCCTCGCTTTCAGACGGCCCACACTGTCTCGGGAAGATCGGCAACTACTCCATTAGACAGGCACGCCAGCAAGCGTCGTTCGCCACGGAGATGCTACATCGCCGCCCTGACTGGCCGATGGGAAGGTGGTCTAGATTCTGGTGCAAGTAGTCAGTCCTGGCTCAGATTCTGTCCCCGGTGGCAATGAAGCTTTCTCCTTCCTCCCATCTTTTTTTTCCTTCTTTTTTCAGCAGGCCTTTCCATGGTGGTCCCCTGATTTCGCTCTCGCTCCGCACCAGTACTGTTCATGCGCGGAAATAGCAGGGAATACGTGTCTCGAGAGTCATAGAGAAAAGAAGAAAAACAGCCCGTGGCTTCTGACCATGTCGTCATCGCGCAGTCTTGGACACGAGGTCCAGACCAGCGGAGGCTAGGGCTAGACCACTACGGTCGGTCGAGATGGGGATCATCCATGTGGGCAAGATGAGCACACGAGTCGGGGTGCTTGGAATGGAGGTGGAGGAGAAGAATGGTTTCGTTTGATGATCTTGATGATTTTTGGTGATTTTTTTTTATTTCGCAGCAGCCCCATTGTCGTCGTTCTGCAGTAGGATGGCATCGGCATCGTGTGCCCACTAGTGCTGGCCCTGGCTGTCTGCCCCGTTAGCGCCATCTCGACCTCCCACTGCCAACTTTACTTCCATCGTCTGTACGACGGTGGGATGAGATGCAGGGCAAGACGGCGAAAACTAGAATACCAAAATAAAAATCCTGCCTGCTTGCCATTCAATCTGCAGCCTCTCCAGTCACACCGCACTCCCAAGGCCCGAGCTAGTGTGGGGCCCTGCGGCTGCTGCTCTCAGCGCTCGGTAGTCGCTGTCGCTGCCCTGGCATCCACTGAAGAGCCCGCTGTGCCCGCCGTGCCAAGTCGACGTGTTGGATCCGATCGCTGCTCCAACGCGGCTCGATTTTTTTTTTACCCATCCTCTACTCTTCTTCTCCAATGCGTCCAAGACATCCATCACCACACTCCCGATCCAATGTTCAGCAGCAGGGTGTCGCCCTCCAAAATAACCTTTATCTGGTCCTGACCAACTAAAACTCTGCCAAGCCAGTCTCGGCCCCGGATTCTACCTTGTTCTCGCCCGCCGAAAACCCTCGACGCTGTGCGTGCTTGTGCCTGATCATCGAACCCGTCCCTGGACGAATCTTGTTTTTTTTCTTCATCTCTGCTTCGTCGCTTTCCTGTCCGTTGTCCGTCCAAGAACTCGTCAGATGGTCGATTCGGTGCTGTCGTCGCCAATACGACGGGAGAGACAAGCGTGGGTCTGTTGTGATTGTGTGGCCTCGTCATCGGCCATAGTCTAGACTAGTCAGACTCGACCTCAACTCCTCTTTCCACACGCCAAAAACCCTCCACGATGAACGACCGATCGAGGGCCACCTCTACCCCAAACCCTCACGCGATCGCGCCCCCGTCGTCCGTCCCTCACGCCGCGCCCTCGCCGCCGCCCGCGCCCCCAGTCGGCGAGGAGAACTGGCTCGACTACATCGACCAGCACAAGCGCCGCGCCCACGACATCGATTCGCGCATCCAGGTCCTCGAGCTCTTCAAAAAGGCCACCCTGCTCGAGAACGGTAGCCTCACGCTTTGGCTCGCCTACTGCGAATACTTTTGGTCCCTCTACCAGAGCTGTCAGCGCCCCGGCCACAATGGCCTGCCCATCTGGAAGCCCGAGGAGCTGCCCACCGCCCGCGACATCTTCTCCCTCGACTCGGCCCTGCGCCTCTGGCAGGAGGCCCACGATGCCACCCAGTACCGTCTCGGCGACAGCCACGAGCTCTGGGACCGGTGGATAGCCAAGGAGATGGAGCTGCTGGCCTTTTCCAGGACCGCCGAGGGCGTCAGGCGCATCACCCACCTCTTCCGCAACCGCCTGGTCATTCCGCACAGGACGTGGGCCGAGACGTCCCAGGTCTTCTCCACCTTCCTCAACGAGTACAACCAGTCCGCGTGGGAGGACTCCATGAAGGAGATCACCACCCTCTCGCAGCACGCCAGGGCCCTGTACGAGGAGCGCGACCCCTACGAGCGCAAGGTGGCCAGGGCCATGGAGCAGGCCGACGAGGAAGCGCTCAGGGCCGCCTTCAAGGAGTACCTGCAGTTCGAGACGGCCAGCACGCTGCGCGAGAGGAAGATCACGAGGCTCGCCGTCCAGGTGGCCCTGGCCCTGTTCTCCCGCGCCGTCACCGGCGTGCTGTCCAGGGACGAGGAGACGTGGACCGACTACGCCGTCTTCGTGTCGACACTCTACAACCGCTTCAACAGCCCCGACTCCCGCGACCCCGACATGCTGCAGCTGGTTCCGAGCAACCTCACCGTCCTCCAGGGCGCCGTGTCGCACTGCCCGTGGTCCGGCCCCCTGTGGGCGCGCTACATACTCAGCTGCGAGGAGGCCGGCCTGTCATTCTCCGCCATGGAGCGCATCAAGCACGCTGCTACGGACAGCTCGCAGCTCGACCGCGACGGCATGGTCGGCGTCGTCGACATGTACGCCGCCTGGTGCGGCTACCTGAAGCGCTCCGCCCTCGACCCGGCCGCGACCGAGGAGATGACGGACCTGGCCGATTCGGGACTCCTGGCCGCCCTCGAGGCCGTGCAGGTCTGGGGCGAGCGACGCTTCGGCAACGCCTACGTCGGCGACCCCGACTTCCGCCTCGAGCGCATCCTCATCAACTACCTGACCGAGAAGCACGGCGCAGCCGACGAGGCCCGCATCCGCTGGCTGAGTCTGGCAGGGAAGCCGCTGCACGCCACGAGCTACAACTTTTGGATGCAGTTCTACTTCTGGGAGCTTTCCGTGTTCCAGGCCGACAAGGCAAAGAACCGCAGCCCCACGCCAGGCCAGGCGATACCGCCCAGGCTCAAGGTGCCGTCAAAGGCGACCGAGGTCTTGCAGCGGGCGCTGAGGAGGACGGACCTGGACTGGCCCGAGAAGATTCTCGAGCTTTACCTGCAGCATTGCAACGATTACGAGACGCCCGAGGGGCTCCGCTCGGCCTGTGACTTGGTGCACACCGTCAGGAGACAGGTGGCGCAGCGACGCAAGGACGAGGCCGCCGCGGCTGCCGCCTACACGGCCGCCGCGGCCCAGGAGCAGCAGGTCGCCGACTCGCCCTCGGCCGCCGCCAAGCGGAAGCGCGCCGACGCGACGCCGGACCCTGCCGAAGGCGCGACCAAACGAGCCCGAAACGGCGAGGATGCCGAGATGGCCAAGGGCGACGAGCCCGGCCCGAAGCGGGACCGCGAGCACACGACGGTCATGGTCACCAACCTCCCGGCCGACACGACGCAGACGAGGGTGCGACAGTACTTTCGAGAGTACGGCCACGTCAACGGGGTGGTGCTCAAGAAGGTCGACGGGGACCGGTCGGCGGCGGCGCTGGTCGAGTTCCGGTCGCCCGAGGACGTCGCGTCGGCGCTGCTGCGCGACGGCAAGTACTTTGGCGACAGGGTCGTCAGCGTCAGGCCCGGCGACAACCTGACGCTCTTTGTGACCAACTTCCCGCCTACAGCAGACCAGGACTACATCCGGAACCTGTTCAAGGATTGCGGCGACATCTTTGACGTGCGGTGGCCGAGCCTCAAGTTCAACACGCACCGGCGCTTCTGCTACGTCTCCTTCCGGGACGCGGAGGCGGCCGAAAAGGGCACGGGGCTGGACGGCAAGGAGCTGCAGGGCAAGTACAAGCTCAGCGTCAAGTACTCGGACCCGGCGCGGAAAAAGGCCCGCGAGGGCGCCACGTCCGAGGGCAGGGAGGTCAAGGTGGGCAACCTACCGGCGGACGCGGACGAGGACTCGCTCAAGGAGGTCTTTGGCAAGCTGGGCAAGGTGCAGACGGTGCGGCTGCTGCGCAACATGGCGGGCCGGAGCAAAGGCACCGGCTTCGTCGTGTACGAGGCCAAGGAGGACGCCGACCGGGCCGTGGCGGAGCTGAACGGCGTCCGGGTGCGGAACAACATCGTCGCGGTGGAGCTCACCAAGGCCACAAACTTTAAGCCGTCGGCCCGCACGGCCGCGTCGCCGTCGCCCAGGCCGGACGGGGATGGTGACGTGGCCATGACGGACGGCGCGGGAGGAGATGCCAACGACGACGCCAAGGGCGACGCCGACGCGCGGCAGGCGCGGCAGCTGCGGACCTTTGCGCTCCTCGGCATCCCCGATACGGTCAACGACGCGCGGGTGCGCGAGCTCGTCGAGAGGCACGCAGGCGCCGGCGCAGTCGTCGCCAAGCTCGTCCTGCGCCCGGACCACGGCGGCGCGCTCGTCGAGATGGCGGACCACGCGGCGGCGGGCAGGGCGCAGCTCGCCCTGGACGGCGTCGAGATTGACGGGGCCAAGGTCAAGACTGGTGCGGCGGGCGAGCTGTTCAAGGCGGGCGGCGACGCGGTAAAAGAGCAGCAGCCCAAGAAGTCGTCCGCCATGATGATGCCACCGTCGAGGATCGGTCGGCCCCTGGGCGCCCAGAAGCCGCGCAGGGGCGGGCTCGGCTTCTTCCCCAAGGCGGCGGTCAAGGCTGCGGCTGCCGGGGGCGCCACCAACGGCACGGGTTCGACGACCGAGGCCCCCGCCACGCAGAAGAGCAACGCCCAGTTCAGGGACATGTTCCTGGCCGGCAAGAAGCAGGACGGCGACGCGGTCAAGGACAAGGCGACTAATGGAGATTGAAAGATTGGAGGGGGGGCCTTGTCCGCGCGTCTGTATCAAAACCAAATGAGGGTGTACACAATGGAAAGAACTTTATACCAAAGGTCGACGGGGCTTTTGTTTCTGCATGTTTTCTTTTTTCTATCTTGATTTCGGGAGGCGGGGTCATCACATCTATCGTTACCGGTTCTATTGCGTCGGACAAAGTTTACTTATACCCGTTTACTATTATGCTTTCTGCGCTACAGCCTCTGTTATCGGTGCTTGTCATGTTGATATTGATGTCTGGAGAGGGCAGCTGTACAAAGACTGCATACTATCTGGACCTCAGCCTGTGTCCGCTCGATGCTCAGAATAAACTTCGTTTTGATCACCAGTCTCGGCTCACCGCAGCTTCTTGGCACGCCCCGCAAATTCCCACGGAGAAGACCTCATGGTCAACCCTCATTGTCACATCTTCTGTTGGAAGTGTCAGGTGTACTCATCCTTCGTGTCCAAGTCAATACATGCGCATCCCAACAGCCAGTCCCTAACCACCCACAACCCTCGTGACAAACCTCTCCCGGCCAAAACGATCATAGTATCCCGCCAGACGCCCCAGCCCCATCCCTTTCAGCACAGCCATAAATTCCTCTTTTCCCCCTTCGCCACCCCCAGACATGTCGTGCAGCACAGGCCACAGCGCAAAGTCGGCGATCGAAGGCCCCTCCCCACCCGCCACGTAGTCGCCAGGGCCCAGCCACTCGTCGAAAGCGCCAAGCTCTCCCGCAAGCATTTGCAGGTCGGCTAGGGCCCTCCATCGGTCCAGCAGCCCCGCAGCCCGCTGGAAGCGCGTGAGTCTCCAGGCCAGGGGCCCCGTCTTTCCCGCCGACGGCCCGCCGTACGTACTCTCGAGGTAGAGCAGAATGGCCACGTCCCCCCGGACGTCTGACCCGTCGGCGTCGTTGTCCACAAACCTGATCTCGCGTGGAGTAACTGCGTCCTCGTTTTGAGCCCCCTGGACACCGCCATTAGCATACCCGACCCCGTGGGCGCTCAGCATCAACCTGACCCGCAGATCCCAAACCCCGTCCCCAGACTCCCATAGCCTCGGAACAGTCTTGAAATGAAGCACGTCGAATCCCTCCCCGTACACAGCATCCCAATCAAAGGCGGCCGTGTTGTTCTCGATGCCAAACGCGCGAATCATCCGCTCCGCCTCCTCCGAGGGCCCATTAGCAACCGTCCCAGCCTCGGCCCTTGTCTTGCCCCGCGCGCCCTGGCCCCAGATCAATCGCTCGTCCTTGTCCAGAAACGTCCCTATCCTTCTGAACGTGAGGCTGATGCGCGCCCCGCCAAAGGCCAGCTCGGCCGCCGTCCTGTCCCGATCCGCGCGCCTGTCCTGCCTCACGGCGTGCGTCCAGCGCGCATTGGTGCGCAGCCCCATCCGAACCAGCGAGTTGTGCGGCAGCCTGGCCCGGACAATGTCACGCGGCTGGCCCTTGGTCGCCTCCCCCTCGCCTTCGGCCCGCTTGGTGCGGAAAACCATGGTCCGCTCCGCGCCGAGGCTGACGTTGGCGATATAGCTGCTCCTGACGACGTCGAGCGTCTTGTCGCTGTGCTCAGAGATGTAGTCCTGCCCGCTGCGGTATAGCTGAACGAGGACGTGGTTGACCTCGTGGCCTACATGGGCCTCGACGTGCTCCTTGATCTGCAGCACCGTCGGTGAGAAGGGGACCAGAACCGGCGCCTCGTCGGCGGGGTGTCGGTATATGGGCACGCTGCCGTCCGAGGCAACCTCCCCCTGTATACACACGAGCCGCGGCACCTCGCCGCCCTGGTGCGACATGCGCTGCCACTTTATCTCGGTCCGCAGCCTTTCAAAGATGCCGTCTTCCAAGGCGGCGGGGAGAAGGTCCGAGATGACTGTGGTGTCGCCTTCGCAGAGGTACTTCAAAGTTCCTTGGCCGCCTGTCCCAGGGCTCTGAATGATGGTCTCTGGAGATTGTCTGTTCAGGTCTTTGGCTTCTTCGGACGACCTCGACTGCTGCGACACCACATGACCGTGTCAGACTGGCCTCCGATGGATGAGCATAGACTGACTGGATCACGCTACCTTCTTGCCTGCGTCTGCACGACTGTCAGGGCTTGCCTCCTCCCGCTCCAACACAGCCGCCACCGGTTCGCTCGGCAGAGATGTCGTGGCCGGCTCCTTGGCTGGCTCGTCTTTACCTGCCCCTTTTGCGCCCACGCTCTCTTCAGCCTCGTCGCTCGCCAGGGGCCGAACCGGCTGAGATGCCTTCGGGGCAGCGTCGGGGTTGGCAACTGCGGGGTGGGGGGATGGGACATTGCTTAGCCTCAGCTTGGATATGGCCTCGAGTAGAGTGCTGGGGTCGGGCTGCGACGCAGACGGCTCCCCCTGCAACTGCCGCGCATCACCGCTGCTACCTACGGACTTGTTCTCGGCACCGGGGCAACCGGCGTTGGCCACCCGGGCGGCGTCCTGGCTCGGTGCGGCCGGGAACTGGGCCAGCATCTCCTGCGCCGTCGTGGTCTCGCAGCCCGTCAGCTGCATCAGGTTCCGCACAGCATTGGCGTGCCGCGTCGCGCTCCGGTAGCCGCAGCAGTCGTCGACGAGCGTCATGGTGAAGCCGTGCGACGCGGCGTCCAGGGCCGTGGCGTGGATGCTGATGTTGGTCAGCGCGCCGCAGACGTAGAGCTCGGTGGCGAGGCGCGTGCGCAGCAGGGGCAGGAGCTGGCCTGAGGCGAACGCCGAGTAGTGCGTCTTGACGAGGTTCGAGTCCCGGGCGTGGACGGCCGCGGCCGCCTCGGGGACCAGCTTGGCGCCGTCGGTACCTGGCCGGACACACCTGGGCTTCGTGGGGTTGACCGTCGTCTCGGCGCACAGGAAGGCTTCGTCATCGGCCTCGCTCTGGTCGATGCTCAATCTGCGTATGCGGCTACTACTGCGCATCGAAGACATGAGCCTGTCACTGGTGAGGATGTTGTCGTTCTCAATGTTTCGGTGCTCGGCGTACTCGGAGCGCACCCAGATGACGTCGCTATCGCCCGAGGCACGGAACGCGGCGGCGACATCTAGGGTGCGGCCAATGTATCCCTCGGGCTCGCTGACGGGCAGTACACCTGTGGACGAGAAGTCATTCTGGAGGTCGATGATCAAGAGAGCCTTGCGTGTTCGGAGGGATGGGATGAGGCTGGGGTCGAATTGGAACATGATGCTATGGGTGCTGTGGCGGTTTCCAAAAATTCTCGGAGCAAGATGACGGCTAGCTGGGCAGGAGTTTGATAGCAATGCGAAGCGCTGGTTGTAGGTATTGACGATATGTAGCAAGAACTGGGGCCAGTAGCACTACATGCCCGTGACAGCAAGTGACATGGCTCTTTTCCCGGGGACCATGCACGATATACCCTGTAGACGGACGTCGCCGCCTGTCTTGTCGGTGTAGCGTGGTGCAGTGCCAGTGTCAGATATAAGTGGCCGGGAGGTCAAAGAGGAGCAGACGATGTGGGGGGGGACGACGATGGGTCTCGCAATATCCACGGATATACTGGCAGGGCACTACTGCGGATGTATCCGGAACAGGCTGCGTCAATAGCGAGCGGTAAACCACCAACGACGCGATGTGCAGATGTTGTTGTCGTCGGCGAGGTGGAGCTTGGGTGGACGAGGATACTGACGTGGTGAGGGGCATGGCTGGCGGGTGGCTGGAGGCCCGATTTTATTTTATTTTTACATCGTGCTTTGCTTGCTTTAATTAGTCGCTACTGCAATAATCTCTTTTGGGCAGGCGCACACCGGTCCCCCTCGAACGATCCCCGCACGCGATGGCAGGCACGACTGCAAGATATCCCGATCGCCGGCCTTGCTAAAAAGAGCTGGCTGTTTTCATCCCGTCCTTGACCATCACGGATGAAATCAACGACGCAATAGAGTCGCCTGCTCCGACCGACAGTCTGCCGAGGTTGCTGTTACGTCTGACCATTCAAAATTGGCGTCGTATCCCGTTGGGCGCCATGCGGGCCGTCGTTAGCTGCATGAGCCGCCTTGCGACATGGTCAGACATTCACCGGTAGCCGTTCAGCAGAAGCCTCACCAGTACAAGCCTCATCAACTGCCGTCCCTTGCGTCGTCCGGTCTAATATATCCGCAGAAGCCTCCAAGTCACGCTGCCATATTTGTAGTTCTAGGTCCCGGTCCCATGTTCCCACCCGTCGGTTTTCGAATCCGTCCCACTTTTGGTTTTCCGACATCCTAATTCTTTAATCTTGACTCACTTCGCGGCCCGTTTCGACCGTCGTTGGACCCAAATGGCAACGGCGGACATCAACAGCGAGCTGTCATCCGAACATGTCCTCCCTCTGCCGCACGCAACGACTCGTGGCCAGTCGGCATTATGCTTTCACCGGCGGCCCGCTGAGCCTTTATGCTTCTTCCCAGGCCACTGCCAAAGTCGGCACCATTAAGCGTAGCCTGGTCCGAACTCAACAGACTGTTTTCCGTGCTGTTTTCCGGCATTGTGGAAGCTCGGCAAAGTTGAACCACCGTCCCAACTCCTGCTCTACGACTCGGTGACCGTAACGGGATCGTCGAATCTCGGCGAATGCTCGGCTGCTCACTGATACAACGGTCCGGCGGGGTCTAGTAACTGCCACACTTGCAAAGCTTTTCGAGACCCCGAAGCTCCTCCAGAACCTCCCCAAATGACGGCCTGTCCTCCACTGCAGCCACGGCGCACCGCCCGTGTAGCCCCTTCAGCCGCTCCAGCACCTCCACAGTCGAGCCGGCAGGGTCGCTCACCATCGCACTGACATCCTCAATCAGGTGTGCAAAGGCCAGTAACTCCACCCGCTCAATCAACGGAAAGTCCCGGCCCCCGTAGATGGTCGCCGCCCCCATGTCCCCCAGCATGGCGTGCGCCCGGTCGTCCACCATGATGTTGTGAGCGTACAGGTCACCGTGGGAGGTGCCGACGTCGTGCATGTGTGCCGCCGCGGCCGCAATCCCCGCCAGGATGCGCACGCCAGCGCCGGCAGACAGGCGGGGCTCCGAGCCATCGTAAACGTCCCTAGTGCAGCTGTCAAACGACGGCGGCCGGCCCAACGTCCGGTATGTGGGCGGAATGGTCGCCATGACCACGCAACCGTGGAAGTTCCCGCCGGGGCCCTCGTCAGGGTGCCCTGTGACACGGCTCTGATAATCGAGGAGGTTGGGGTGCTTGCCCACCGAACTGCACGCCTGCAGCTCGTCAGCGGGCGTTCCGTCGCTGGTCAGCGGACCGCGGAATATCTTCACCGCCACGTCGGGACCGCCGAGATATTCGGCCCTATAGGTGATGGCGGACGCGCCCTCGCCCAAGACTTTCTGCAGAGTGAAACCGTCCCAGTGCGCCTCTGGAAGGCTGTCTAGACTACCTCTTGGTCCCGCACATGGGTTGCTGGCAAATGAGAGGAATGCGAGGGCTGGAAGTCGGAACAGCCACTCGGGCAGCTGTTGGATTTTGTTGGCAGGCAGACGCAACAGCGCCAGTCTCTTGCAGTTTGCCATCTCGTCAGGCAGTTCGGTCAGTGCATTCCCGGCGAGCATGCACTTTTCAAGACGTGTGCAGGCGCCGATTGATCTCGGCAGAGCGGCGATCTTGTTGTTTGTCAGGATGAGCCACCTCAGCTTCGGCGGCAGGGAGTCTTCGGGGATGGAGGTCATGCCGTTGTCGCGGAATGCGACCATCTCGAGGTTTGGGCATGATGCGAGGGCGGAGGGGAAGACGGTGAAGTTGCATTTGGACAGAAATAGGATCTTGAGGTTAGGCAGATGGACACCAATATCGGGAGGGAGGGCGGAGATGCCCGTGCCGGACAGATCGAGCTGCGTGAGATCTGGACCCAGCAAGAGGATCTCTGGTGGAAAGGCATCGAGGGATTCAGTGAGTTTGACTGCGGACAGGCCTTTGCAGTCACCAGAGCGGAGGGCTTGGAGGGAGTGCATTGTGTTGATGGAGTGCTGGCTTTAAAACTCAACAGAAAAACCCCAAGCAGCAGGTAGACACCGATGCATTATTATCAAAGTGAGCTAGAAAAGCACCGGTGCCGATCTGATAGCCTTCTCTTTAATTGATCACGAGATGGTGAGGTTTATCGGTTAATGTCTTAATGGCCATGGTCGCTACGCCTTCTACTGACAAGGCGAGATTGATCTGAATGTGGGGAAATCGTCCTCCGCCGAAGCACGGGCCAGGGATCACTTTCGCGCCAAGACCGCCAGACATCAACAGCCTTACAGATTGAATATCGCACGTCGCAAGCTGAAGCTCAGGCAGCGCTGCCACATTCATCAATCCATCCAAGACGACGTCTCCAACGACAGCAGGCGACCGACATCTGCCAAGAGACGACCATCTACTAGGTCATCACCCACGTCACTCACGTC